>SADC01001360.1:0-116984 GCA_004194705.1 Ditylenchus dipsaci
GAAAACCTGTTCAGCAATACAAGGCGGTAGCTACATTTTCAGCATGAAATGTGTAATACGACACAAAGAATGATATTTGAAAAATACTACAGGTAAACTCTGAAATAATGAGCTTAACAACCAGCTCGGCCAAATCTTTGACCTCCAATATATACACAACAAAAATTAAGACCATTCTAAAAACTAACAATTCTAAAAACAAATTAATTAATTAAAAATACCGAATGGCTCGAAGAATAAAAGATTGAAAAGAGAGGAATATTTACGCTTTTTGCGACTGACTACTAAAACATAGCACTGCATAGCATACAAAACTGCAGATGGAATTCCAAAAACTAAAGCAAATATAACTGGACCAATGGCATTATTAGCAGCTATTTTTAGTATGTCGACAGTCATTTTTGAGTTTGTAAACTAAGAAATAATTTGTTAGAATAAATAGATATTTCTGTATATCTTCTAAAAGAACCCATAGGGCTATTTTTTCAACCCCTCTTTGGAGGTGGGGCCTTATTAGAAGGTGGGGCTTATAAGAAGATGCCTTTTTGGCCTTATTTGAGGTGGGGCCTTATTAGAAGGTGAGGTTTTAATAGAAGGTGGGGAAGATATACGGTATTCTATTTTAATTTTAAATTTCACACGTTAATGTTAAATTTTAGTAAGATAAGTTTTTTTAAAAAGCAATTTGTTTTTCTCATTTTTGACGATAAATGAGAACGAAAGAGAACGCGTGGGAAAAAGATATTTTTCAAGTGTTGTGTGAGATTTTTCATAGTTTTCACACTTTTTTAGTTCCTGTTTAGAAAAATTGCAAAATATACAGTCTACTCTCGATTTAATTCGCTCAAGACAGTCAAAACACTGTCCTTTAACTAGAATCTGTCCTTCAATCGAGTGTTTTCATTTAAAAAGCTCAAATTGCGATCGATAAGGAAACAACCCTGAAGTGAATGCAAATAGTGAATGCAAATCGAAGGTGCCGTCGGATCTGACAATGCACTATAAAGGTGTCGATAGATATGTTGATAGTCGTGTTAAATTCTTATGGCTCATTTATAAACGTTGTCGTTGTCGTCGTCGTTGTCGTTGGAATATTTTTTTATAAAACTCTTTTTTCGCCAACGACGACGACAACGACAACGACGACCTATTTATAAAAAATCCAATGACAACGCCAACAACAACGACGAGGACAACGAAATTTTTCATTCAAAATTGGACAAATTTCGCATTCTCAACGATATTTCAAGGGAAAACGTGTGGAGAATATATTTAATCCTTAAAATTCTGACTTAAAATGCAAAATTTGTCTTATTTGGAAGAAAAATTTTCGTTGTCGTTGGCGTTGTCGTTGGATTTTTTATAAATAGGTCGTCGTTGGCGTTCTCGTCGTCGTTGGCGATGTCGTCGTCGTCGTTGGCGTAAAAGCGCCTTTATATACAATTTTCTCCAACGACAACGTTTATAAATGAGCCATTAAAGATTTGAAAACAAGCTACAGTCAAACCTCGATATAGTGCCCCCCCTCAAGTTCGTTCCCACCTAGGGTCCGACACTTTTTTTACCCCATTTTGAAATAATCATCTATTCTGTTTTGACAGTCTGGTCAAAAATATCGTGAGGATTCCGATTTCGCCGATCGTTTCTTAATAACTGAATAGTTTTTGCATTTAAAAGCAAAACCTCGATATAGTGGCCCTCTAATTTTTTAAGGGGGGGGGGCACTATATCAAGGTTGACTGTATCGATGTGTCGATGGATGGTTATTAAAACATATAGCTATATGAGATTAGAAAAGTACCTACGACATGTCGAGAGACTACTTAAGGAAATCTTTAAATAAAGACGTTTGCGAGTTAAAAGACGTTTGCGAGCCCTGGGATTATGCCTTTTTTCAGCAGCCAGTTAGCGATGGAGAATACACAGACAAAAGTAAAATGAGGCGAAAAAGGCCCGGTTAAACTTCTTTATATGTCCTCCTCCTGATTGCGCCAAAGGTGTCATAGCACCAAGAAAAAGATGTTTTTAAGTGGCGGCCGACCATTTTGGAAACGTGTTTTTGGACCACATTTTGACTTTTCGCTTTATCCTCTGCAAATCAGTTAATTGACCAGTTATTTGCCCTTTCAGCTATTCCGCAGCTATTCTAGTTTGCGCTGAACTTAAAACTCTAGCTAAACTTTAAAAAGTGAGATTAGTCTGACCGTATTATTAAATTATTTCAATAATTTTTTTTGCTTTAGGAGCTTGAGAAATAACTTAATTATTTACAATTTTCTAATTTCACTTCAAATTGAATTGTATTTTATTTAATAAAATGATATGTAAAACATTGTTTTGGTTTCGCAAATGTGCTTTTTCTTCGACAAAATATATTCAAAATATTTTTTTGATAAATTAGTTTATTATTGTTCGGCTTATGCGCGAATGACATATAACCCGGTGTTGAGTGCATGGCGATATCTGCAGATAAATATTTGCGGTTGCCACTTTTGCGAATCTACATTTCGGCAAGACTTTTTCAGACCGAAAATGGGTCAAAAATGCAATGCCAAAAACACAATTTTGAATTTAGGAGCGGCCCGTCTATTAGAGAGAATAGGATATGACAAACACACTGATTCCTATTACAAATATTTGGTTCTTGGCGAGTTTGTATTGAGTTTATTATGCAACTGCTGTACTATATTCAACTGCTACAAAATATTCAAACATTTTTATTCGAACACTACACCTATTAAAATATCCGAATTCTTTTTTGCTCTTTTGCTGAACTTTTTGCTGGCTTCCCTGTTTTTACTTCCTTATGACTTCTTTATATTAAGTAATTGGCGTCCATCTGGTAAGATTATGATGGCTTTCGATTTACGTGTAGATAAAATTTTTTGGCATACTTTTGAACACGAGTTGCGTAAAATTTGAATCGTAAAAACTCTCCTGGATCACATACCCACTCTCATTGATCACCTGCCCACTCTCCGGGTACAACTACTATCGCACCTGATACCTCTACCCCTAACCTTGTACCCCTACTCACTCTCTTAGCATACCAAGCAATTTTTCATGAAAAATCAACAGGGGGACGAAGGCATATTTTGTCACCGGATTGAGCACTAGCTCACGCGCCACTTACTGGTAGAAGTTCTGACTTACTGGTAGAAGTCTGAATACTACCATTTCGATACAGTTAAGTGAGCTTGTCAACGCAGGCTTGTCAAGTTTACCTGCCAATTCGGAAAAAATTTTAACCTTCGATTTTACGTGTAGATAAATTTTCAATTTTCGACTTGACGTGTCGAAAATTTCGACGTTCAACGTACAACTCGACTCGACACGTCGAAAAATTTGACGCGTCGACAACCCTACTTATATCGAAATATTTTCCAATAAATACGATGAAAGACTGTGTACCACACTTTTGTCCATAATTTAGTTACGATGGCTTATTTTTTTTGCAAAAAAGAGGAATTCCAGAACAAATAAAACAGCTTCCAGAGTTGTATTACGAAGTTCTTTAAATTTTTTCACCTTTCACCAAATTTAAAATTAGCACAACGGATTGGTTCTCAGCGTAGTCGATTTACACGTAAAACTGCTTTTAAAATGTTGAAGTCACTGTCAAATTGACATCCAAAATCTCACCGTGTATTTTTGCTTGATCTTCTGTGGTTTGGGCTCTGATCTGTGGATGGCGACTGGATAAGTAAGTCAAAAACCACAGGACGGACCAAGAGAAAATCATGCTTTTGACTAATGAACCTAATAATTCGAGGCTCAAAGGGAACAGAACGTAATGAGCGCTTTGTGGAAACCGTGTCAGGACAAAAGAAAGAAAATTTTCTATTTCATTAATTTTTTTGTAGAATAATGATAAGAAAATGTTTTTTTACTTTTAGGACAGGGATTCCAAGCGTCCTGAATTTTTCAGAATGTGCTGAATTTCGGCCAAAGATTCTGAAAATTAAATTCATCTGAATTTATCTGAATTTTGAAAAAAATTTCTGAATTCGTCTGAATTTCAGATTTATTGTTTATTTTTCGACACGCAAATTTTTGTCTTTTTTTTTTAAATTTTTCCTGCAATTTTTGGGTTTACTGTGCATTAATAGTTCTTAGTTTTCAGTATTGATGGCTCCTAAGAGAAAGTAATTGTTCACATCAGAGTACGAGAAGATCAAAAGCATTAAGAAGAGCAAAAAGGGAGAGGAATACGCCTATTATTCGATCTGCGACAGCCACATTAGCCTTGGATCAACTGAGCGATTGACACTATTTAGAAATTCTACACAACCTTTCTGGACTACATTAACAAGTGGTTTCATCTCGCTCATTTGCCGTCGAATATGTCGTGGATTATGCTTTTTGTGCCAGAACTCAGTTACGAAAAAGTTCGCTTTTGGCGGTTAGACTCTATCCAAATTTGGCGGAGCAGGACTCGCTGTTTGATGAGGCAAGAACTTTCAATTTACTGTTTTAAAAATCATGGGTTTGTTAATTCTAGGTGTCTGCTCTCAACATTCTTCTCCAACAAATTCCGGCCGATGTTTTGGAGGCAGATGATACTGGATGAAATTTTCAAGAAGAAACGAGATGCTCCGATCATCTACAAACTTGTCAGTGCAATTTTCTCAATGCAAGTCTCAAATTTCTTTATCGAACGTATCTTTTCACTTTGTGCTGTGCAATGGACGAAAGAGAGAAAGTTGCTGGAAGTTCAAACGGTCAAAAGTCTAGTGCAAGAAGCTCAAATCTGAAATTTGAGATTTTTGTCTGAATTTTGAGCTGGTCGACTTGGCATCCCTGTAAACTTTAGGATGAAAAGTAGAGCAGTCAAAAATTTTCGAAAAAAGTGCTTTCATTTCCCAAGCTAATTTGACTGGGGGAGCTCAGGTTCAAATGCTTTGAAAAATTGTGATGAGCTGTAAATGCAAAATTGAAAAATTACTTATTATTATTTTAGAAAATCATCGAAATGGACCAACGCTTTTCTGGATTTCAGTTTTAGGCATTGCTTTATTGCTACATGTCCTCTATCAGTTTTTTTCTTACAATTGATCGAATTGTAACCATCAAATATTACGTTGGGTATAGAAGAGTGCGACTTTTGCAAACTATGGTTCCACTTAACATTGCTTTCCTCTCTCCATTTTTTCGCATTTTACTCAGCTTTGCCTGTGCCCCTTTATACAAGTGAGCATTTTTGTTAACTAAAATCTTATTGACTAATGTCAGGCCTGGAGTGGAAATCGAGCCCACGGCATACACTGCTTTGCCAGTAAGCCACCAAGGCCATTAATACAAAAAAATTTCTACTAGCTCGACCGTCTCCATCAAGTCACCCCGCGCCGTGTCAAGCGTCAAATTGAGATTTGAAAAAAATTCAAATTTTTATTTTCCTTTCAAGACACAAATAATTTTTGTGTCCCTACATCACCCTTATTATTTTTTTAAAAAAATTGTAACCTATGACTGGTCATATTCGGTACCAAACGAAAGCTGAGCCAACGTTGAATCTTTCTGTGTTTTTACTTTTTACATTTTTTTGGGCTTTTTTGTAAAAATCGTTTATTTCAATTTGGATTACCACTTTCCGGAACTGACAGGCGCACAACAAATGGCTATAACTTTTTCAACTCTCTACAGAAAAAAGGAGTCTATACAAGATGAAGCCTTTTCAAGGGCTGTCGATTGGTATATTGAGTTCCTTTTCAGGTCTGTCGTTTCTAAAAAAAATTCCTGTGGTCAAAAATAGCCATCGGATTTTCAATACTTCAGGTATTCCAGGTACCTGGAGTACTTGGAAAAAAAGTTTAAAAAATTCTAAATCTATAAAAGAACTATGCCATTATAGGCAAAATCGTGTGTGGGATCGAGTTTTTTAGAACTAAAATTGCGATTGAAAATCAATAAAATCACGAACCTCGTAGTGAGTACCACGTGGCAAGGAGGATATCTACCTCGGGTACCTGACCCACCAAAACCAGAAACCCGCGATTTAAACATTAAAAATTTGAATTTTGTCTAAAAACATAATGCCAATCTGTATTTGACAATTTACTGACTTTTGACATGGCGTGACCCACTCTCGATAACTCACTTCCTTAGCGCTAAAGCAAGAATAACTGACCCCTGTCTAATAACTCACGCCCCTTTCAGTGAAGCAGCCGTGTTGGTCATTTCGATAAAATTTTGGTGCTACTGTAATATACTCCACCACAATAATTTCGGCTCAGTCCCGTAGGCTAAGGCTTATGATCAGGACCTAGCCATTACTAACAAGGGCTTTTGTACAGGTTTTTAGAATAAGGTGTTTTAAAAAGAAATGGCGTGAAAAAATTTGGTAGTGTCTATTTTGGTGAAAAAAATCCACTGAAAAATAACTCACCCTTTCTTATAACTTTCTACAGCTTTCAAAACACGAAAATTTCAAAGTTTCCTATATACTTTTTAAAGTTGTGACCTTTTCAGAGTGCTATACACATGGCTGTTTAATGGACAGAAAACTTAAATTTTATTTGTATTGGAGGACGGGGTGTGCTTTTTTAAACTGCATTAGTGGATTTGTCTTTTTTTTTCTCATGTGGAAAAGGATACACACAGTTTTTAACGGAAACTAACGCACCACGGCGAACAGAAAAGTAGGTTAGACTTTGAGTTGCCGATAGCAGAAAATGGGTTTTGTCGTTTTTCCACTTTTTGTACCACATCGATGAAATTTTTTTTGGATATCAACCACTTTTGAAATTTTTTTAATCTTCTTGTGAAATTTGTGGTCTTCAAAACAATTTTTTGGATTACCTTTAGTAAATTCCCAAAAAACTAATTTTCAGAAAGATTCTGAGCTACCTAAGCTACACGCATAAACATTTTCAAATTCTACATTGAACTATAATTCGATGTACGTGAACACCTTCGAGTAGAGTTAGAGTTAGAGTTCGGGTTTTTGAGTACACGGACACCTCTTACCCGAACTCTAACTCGAACAACGTGAACAAGCCATATGCCACAATTTCGCTGAAATGAGTCACCACATTAGATAAAAAATTAAAATTATTTAGATAGCTGACACCAATCTTCACTAACATGGGGATCCTATTCTTCTACTTTATTTACTATAGAAAGCTGTATTTTCACCTTTGTATACCAAAGCTTGATTCACAAAAATTAATAACGTATTGCAATAACGTATTTTATTGAAATTGTAATATTTGTAATATATTTTAACTGTGTGAACAACCTAATGAGGATATGTATTTAAGCGACTATACTTGCATCGGCACCACACGGCGCCCGCGCTCCCGGCGAACGTCTGGTGAAATCCGAGGTAAAATCCTAGGATTAGGCTTAGGCAAGAGTAGGCCAGTGTACGTTAGGACGGACTCGAACATGTTTTTCTTACTTTTTTGTAGTCAAGGAAACGGTTGTGGGACATTTCCGAGTCGGCCATTTCCGCGTCAGACATTTCCGAGTCGGCCATTTCTGAGTCCATGTTTGAAATCGACCAAGTGCTTTTCTGGACAAAATTTGAATAAACCTAAGCAAAAATTCTTTTTTCCGCTCGATGGCTGAAGTTTAAAGGAAGGTTGCACATCCCAATGCGAATATTTGAACACTCAAGTTCGAATCGCAGTAGGTGCACGTTTTTTTTAACTTTACTTTTAGGAAGTTCACTCACTGCTGGAGCCCAAAAATATCGAGAAATCAATTGCAAGCATGTCCAGCTCTGTTAAGCTGTCAGAAAATACTTTAATTCTCAAACTTCAAGCAAATGACGACCAAAATAATGGAAACCAGCCAATGATTTTACTTAGTTTTATATCGTTTCAGTTCTCAAAAGGGGATGGCAACTTTTTAGAGTCAGAATTCCATGAGGAATCAAATAGCAATATTTTCATACCAAATTTACTTCAGAAAGCTAGGTAGATATCGAAGGTTTGAATCAGCGGCAAAAAAGTATGTCTGAAGGATAGCATGTCACGGACTCGGACAGAAGTACTCGGACAACCCTTCGGACACCCTCGGACAACCCCAGGACAAAAAGAAAGAAAATTTTCTATTTCATTAATTTTTTGTAGAATAATGATAAGAAAATGTTATTTATTACTTTAGGACAGGGATCCCAAGCGTCCTGAATTTTTCAGAATGTGCTGAATTTCAGCCAAAGATTCTGAAAATTAAATTCATCTGAATTTATCTGAATTTTGAAAAAATTTCTGAATTCGTCTGAATTTCAGATTTATTGTTTATTTTTCCAGACACGCAAATTTTTGTCTTTTTTTTTAAATTTTTCCTGCAATTTTTGGGTTTACTGTGCATTAATATTTCTTATTTGTTTCAGTATTGATGGCTCCTAAGAGAAAGCAATTGTTCACATCAGAGTAGGAGAAGATCAAAATCATTAAGAAGAGCAAAAGGGAGAGGAATACGCCTATTATTCGATCTGCGACAGCCACATTAGCCTTGGATCAACTGAGCGATTGACATTATTTAGAAATTCTACACAACCTTTCTGGACTACATTAACAAGTGGTTTCATCTCGCTCATTTGCCGTCGAATATGTCGTGGATTATGCTTTTTGTGCCAGAACTCAGTTACGAAAAAGTTCGCTTTTTGGCGGTTAAACTCTATCCAAATTTGGCGGAGCAGGACTCGCTGTTTGATGAGGCAAGAACTTTCAATTTACTGTTTTAAAAATCATGGGTTTGTTAATTCTAGGTGTCTGCTCTCAACATTCTTCTCCAACAAATTCCGGCCGATGTTTTGGAGGCAGATGATACTGGATGAAATTTTCAAGAAGAAACGAGATGCTCCGATCATCTACAAACTCGTCAGTGCAATTTACTTCTACACAACCTTTCTGGACTACATTAACAAGTGGTTTCATCTCGCTCATTTGCCGTAACTATGCTTATGCCTTAACTAGTCGGGTCTAACGTGGAATACTCGTGCGAGGAATGCGGAAGCGTCATAAAGATCAGCAACAGAAGCCCTACTAATCTCCTACATCACGCCAAAACGCATCCAGATTGGGCGAAAAAGCTAGCTGAGTTGGACGCTAAGAAAGCATCGAACGTTAATTCGATGGATAAGTTCGTGAAAGTCACACCAAAAGGTAGAGTGTTTCACGCTTTGATAACTGGTTTGATAGACAAAACTTGTAGGAGAGCTCTTTTCGACAGACAGAAAGTCATGCACTTCATCGCTTGTACTTGTCAGCCTTTTTCAGTCGTGGAACATCCCACATTTACTTCTCTACTCTCATCGGATCCTAGTGGTTTGAAAGGTTTTACTTTCTGATTCCATCGCTTTTCCTTAAACCTGGCAGAAATTCTTTCAGATAGACAACATTATAGTGATCGCGTGATGCCGAGAGTTTATGATGGTGCTAAAATGCAGTCAAAGAGAGCTCAGCAAATGCGGAACTCTTTCGTGTACATCGGACATTTGGACGAATCAGTCATCTGGGTTTATTAGGTGAAACTATGAGCACGTTATTTCCGGTATTATTTGATGTGTTTAGCCTGACAGCTCATGGGATCAATGAATATTGCAGAGAGAACATGTTCGTCCTATGCGTTCAAGAGAGTTTGGAGCAATGTCACACTGCAGCCGAATCAATGAAGCGTTATCACAGATTGCTTAATATTGGTCTATCAAAAGAAAGAGATTCGTTGTCAGCTTGATACAGGTATTTGAAATCAACTCTGTTCATGATGTCAATGTAGATTTCAGGATGTAGACACTAGATGGAACAGCACGCTTCTTATGTGCCGTCAATTATGTGAACAACGCCGAGCAGTGGAAAACTCTGCTTCCGTTACAAGCGAGAGTTGGGTCTCGATGAAAACGAATGGCTTCTTCTTGAAGATTTGGTAAAGCTACTTGCTCCCTTTGATATGCAACGAACAAGTGTGCCTCAGTTCGTCTGCTCTTTCTGATCAATGGGCTGTTGGTAAGACCTTAATGAACAAAACCGCGGAATCGACAAGTTTTTGAAGCTCAGCAGCGAATGGAAAAGGCGATTGATGAGAAGTTTCTTCGACTGGAATACAACAGGTTCTTAGTTAAGAGATAAGCAATTCTACCAATTTCTTTTAGGATATATGGCTTAGCTACATTTCTCGATGCGCGATTCAAGGATCGGTTGAGTGAGGACAGAACTCGCTTTTGACAGCAAGTGACGAGTTGGATAGAGCAAGAAGCAGAGGATCTCATTGTAGACACTGGTGAACATTTATTGCACTTTTCATTAGGAAATGTCTGGATTTTAGACAGCGTGGAGCCACCAGAAAAGATGTCGCGTCCTCTTTCTTCGATTCGCTGGTATCTACGATGCAAGCGTCACCAAGAGACCACCGACTCAATTACAATTGGAGATCAACGCTTATGTCCTGGAAGAATGTCAACAGCCTGATGTCGATTGTATGGAATATTGGAAGGTTGGGCATAGATTAATTTAACAATTATTTGTATCTTTTCTTTCGTAGAACAACTGCAAAATCTTTCCGTCTTTGGCATCGGTGGCTCGCCGTTTTTTGTCTTCTCCGTCTACCAGTGTTGCCAGTGAACAGCTTTTCTCGGTCGCTCGGAACGTCTTTCACTACAGAATATTTAAACTGGCGCCGAAGAATGCAGAGATGCTTGTTTTTCTCAACAAAGTTCTGCCGCTGCTCCATTATCAGTACTAGCCTTATCTCATAGTTTGTTGTTATTATTGTTGTTATTTTTGTCGTTGTTTGTTGTTGGGAAGCAATAAATCTTTAATTTACTATATTTTTTATTTAAACCGAGGCTTGCATCACTACTGGGGTCTGCGCGTTCGTGGATAGCACATCAAGACTACTGGTCGCAAGGGTCGCGCTGTTGGAGTCTCCAAGAAGAAGAGTGGTTATAAAATGTAAATCCACAAATAGATGACAGATCGTAATCATGACCTAAGCACAAAGAAAAAAACAATAGGGGATCGAGACGAGCTCGCGTAAAGAACGATCATTATGCCTTATTCTATGCCACCTTATCCAAATCATATGAAAATCTAGTCGTAAATGAGTGTTTTATTCCTGTGTGCCACAATGCAGCCAGAACCACCAGCATTGGTCCAAAATTACGTAGACAACCACCCCTCCCTCCCCCCTTAACCAGCAAGGTGGAGTCCAAATCACCAGAATGAGGCCCAAACCACCACGAAAATACCCCAACTAACAGGATGCGGCCCAAACCACGTGGATACATAAAACAATGAGACAGCAACCACTGCGTCGCTGTCTGCGACCACCAGAGTACTAGCCTTAGCTATAAGTAATTGACTGTTTCTGTCTACTTAAATGTCGAAAAAATGGTATTGGAAAGCATTTGAGTGTTGTCTTTCGTACGAGAAAGAGAACTCTATAGACACTAGTGAGGGCCTATAAGAGTAAACTGAGTAGCTGGATGGCATGATAAGGACTAAATCACTAAATAAGATGCTAAAATGTACTAGAAAGTGAATTTTCTGAGAGCATCAAAAAAGCATTAAATAACATCAAAATAGCATCAAAATTTTTGATGCTATTTTGATGCTCATTTCAAAAACAAAACGCCAAGCCATTTTGATGCTGAGCATCAAATTTGATGCTTTTGCGAGCTATATTTAAAATTAGCTGTTACTGCACATTGAAACATCCGCATTGTCAAATACTGCAGTATACTGCATCACGTTAAAACACTGCACTGCGACACTGCATATACGATTTTTTGACACTGCAATACTGCACTGCACCTAGGGTCATTGAAAAATACTGCACTGCAACACTGCAAAACCGTATTTCCTCAACACTACTTTTTACACCAAATCGGCTTATTTTTGGTCCATTTGCACCCCAATACACCCTTGAATCCCTTCAAAAATTGTCAAAATAGGTATTTTCGGGTGATCCAAAAACTAAATTTTTTATTAACCAGAACTCAAAATAATGTCTTTTTTGAACTGCTGAGCGGATTTTGGGTCGATATAGGGTGCTTGCAAACACTTCAAAAAAATTTCATTTGAGGGGGGGGGGGGGGGTATACTCCGGTAGCGCCAAAATTTCAACGAAACTAATGAAGGTAAGGCCCGAAAATGATAAATTTTCAAAAAAAAGACAGGTTCCAGGTAGTGTTCTGGCCTGAAACTCAGCCGGGATGATTATCAAACCATGCGCTGATGGCGCTGTTGTATAGCTAACAGAATGAATATCATTTTCATATTAAAATTGTATATAAAACAAGAAAAAAAAGTGAACAAATGAACTGAGCTGCAAAAAGCGCCAATTTAACGTTTTGGGCTAGACTCGGTAATGGCCGACTCGGAAACGGCGACTCAGAAATGTCCCACAACGAAGAAAACAGATTCGAGTCCGTCCTAACCTACCTAGCCTACTCTTGCCCAAGCCTAATCCTAGCATTTTACCTAGCCCCATCCCAACCCCCCCCCCCCCCCGAAATACATAAGTACCGGGTTAAAAGAAAATAAAAAGTACTCTCAGGTGTAAGCATACACTTCGTGTTTAAAGTAGTCCTAGAGGCTTCTCCGAAGCATAGAATTTTTTTTAAGTTGAGAAAGTCTAAAAATTTGGATAAATCAAAATCACTTTTTCAAAATTTTTTAACAATGCGGTGAACTGTTTCTGGAAATTGTCCTATAATCTACACAATATTCTTACGGTTAACTGTGCAAAAATCAGAAAAAACGCATTCAAGCCAAAATGTCGCTGAATCAGCTTTTTTCCCGTGAACTAGATAGATGCTTAGTTTTTTCTTACGTAGTTTGAATAATCAAGCTGAGTTTCATATGCCAATAGAAAGAGGAGATGCGGGGCTACAAAATGGTAAAAGAAAAAATAAAAGAAAAAATAATGACTTTACAGATGACTTTTAAATGACCTTAAATAAATTTTATACACTAAACGGTTTGCCTTATGATTTTTATTAAATATCGCCCAATGAGCCGAATTTTTTTCTACAAAAATGCTTTCCCAATCCTAAAAACATGTTTTCTATCATTTTCAGCGTGTTCTTATGCCTAAGAAGTGGTTTTAGCGCAATCCCGTGAGAAGGTCACATTGTGCACATAAGCCAATTGTTGGAATGCTTAGAACAATTATGTGGAAAAACAAACAGATAGATATGAGGGTAGGACTATACCGTTTGGGCAGAGGTGTAGCCAGGAAAATCTGACAGGGGGGGGGGGGCTAAAGCCCTCGAACGGTCATTTACCCTACACCGTTTTCAAGTTTTATAGTGTTTTTACTTAACAATTTTTTTCGAAAAACCTGATGGGGTGGGGGGGGGGGTGGCTATAGCCACCTCAGCCCCCCCCCTGGCTAAATCAATGCGTTTAGGTATAAGCTAAAAATGCCTCTAAAGTGCTTTTTCAACGTAATTTAGTCTGAAACATGGAAAGAAACATGAAAAAATGGAAAGCGTTACCGAAAATTTTTTTTTGACCCAAATTGCGTTTTTTTCCTCGGGACCAAGGTGAACTTACCTAAAAGACTATCCAGGTACCCTTTGAAAGGTATTACAACCCATTTTGTAATACCCTTTTGTAATACCCTCGTAAGTGACTCTGGATGCACCTACAACCAAACGGTACAGTTAAGCCAATATAATTTGTGTACTTTTTAACAAATGAAATTTGAAGCAAAGCTCTAATAGATGTTTGAAAAATCTTTAAAATAATGATTTCCACACACGTATGGCATGTAGCTGAAATTTGCGTCCTAAAATTTTGACGATGACTAAAAGTAGTTGGGAGGCTTGCTTCCAGAGACCTTCGCACAAAAAAGTGATTGGATGTGCAAGTGATCATTGTTCACTCAACTCCATCTTGTAGGGGTGTCAAGATAAGGAACAGCCAAAAAGCAAAGTATTCTTCTGCTGCTGCAAAAGCTATCACATGACTCATTTGAAATGCTTCACCAAGCTTTTGATAGGTTGAGCAAAGGCTGCGTATGAAGACGCAAGTTCAAATTGGCTCGAAAATCTGTGCCTCAGAGCGTTTTCAGTGAACTAATCAATAAGTGAAAAATTGGTTTGATGACTTTTCAAGCCTTTTTAAGACACTGATTTGCAGCAGTTAGCACCATTGAAAAATCATTATATTCCCCTTCTATTTTTAACACACTTTATTTTATTAAAAATGAATAAGGCATTAGAATATTAGCTATTATTATTTTTACTCTAGGAGGTAAGATAAAAAGACGGCTTTATTTCTCAATGGGGGATTTTGTCTTGGTCCACTTAATGTATTTAATGTATACGGATCTTTCAACTTGGTTTATAACAGAACAAAGCCCTTATTTTAGGTATAGTTTTGTTAGAAACCAAGTTAAAAGATCCGCACAGAAGTTCAATGATTAGGGAAAAAATTTGAATTTTGGGGCACCATCTCTTATTAGCGTGGAACTGCCCCTTTGATTAATAGGGCCAAAAAAAACTTCGAAATTGTGTCTTGAGGGAATAAAGCAAAAAGTTATGTTTAAAACTTATATGGTTGCTACTTTTGCATGTTAACAACCCATATCTATAAGAATTTCGACCAGTGGATTGCCCTGTCTTAATTTAAGGGTGAAAACAGAGCCCGTGAACTTGACCTGAGAGATTTCACCATCATCAGCTAAGCATTAGGACAATTTTTGATCCCTTTTGACATTAGGTTGTGAATGCAGAGTGAACCAACCAAGTGAATTTACAAGAGAGTCAATGCGCATAACGAGTCATCATGCAGTTGATGAATACACTGTTAACAGTGGTTATAATAATGATTATGCAGGTGGTCCGCATATTTCAAAACAAAATTTACTGAATAATTCCTACAATAACTACAATGAAAAAAGTGTGGTAGCTGAAAATGCTTTACCTGAAGCCAAAGATTTGCAATTTCAATTAAAACTGGCTGGAGGCGAGAAGTATCAGACTGGACTAGCTGAAACAGTGTCTAAAGTAGTAGAAAACTGCACTCATGATTTGACTCGTCGAGCTTCTGACTTGGCCTCAAATTTATTCCAACAAACTGGTTTCATGGAACAAAAAGATATAGATAATATAAACATTGATAAGTCAGCATGGAAATGTGCTTGCTGCAAAAATAGCTGAAAAAGCTAGGGATGCAGTGCTACACTTTGGAATAAATTCCATCCTCAAAGTAGTAGATCTGGTCAAGGCTAGAGAGGAACTTCAAGAACAAGCATATGAGCTTATCATGGCTGCAGTACCACAAGCTCAACAATTTCTAGCCAAACGCGTTCAAAAAATAGGCGAGAAAGTGATTGAGAATGTGATGTCACATAGTAGACTTGGTGTTAATATGGCTGGGGCTAGAGTCAAAACCTTGCTCAACAATCTCGGCTTGCCTCAATTAGGTGACTCTACGCAAAACTATTGCTTGATATGCTTCTATAGTATTGGATCATGCTCACAAAGTATTGAGAAGAGCACCTCCAAAAGCAGGGCAAGCATTGTCTATGGTGTTTGCTGGAACTAAACATATGGTCAACTTTTTCAAAGACTCTTTGTTGGGTGCTTTCAGAAAAGAAGAAGAAATGTTTTCTCAAGTTCCGGATATTCTATGCCTTGCAATACCTCTACCGGGCAGTCCAGGTTATCAGCCAGGTTACCATCCTCTTGGCCTCGAGCCCGTCCATGACTATTCTATTGATGAGGATCAAGACATTTATGTTAATTAGTGTTTGTACATATATATTTGTTATTTTCGTTCAGTTTTTTCGCTGTATATAATATCTGTATTTTGAATCTTTCATAAAAGTGTGATAAACCCGGAATAAATATATTGTATGTCTAATAAGTTGGTGTGCAAAGTTCAAAGCCACGCTTTTACTCTAAGATTAGAATATAAATATCAATGGTTGATTTTGTTGGAAAGCCACTCCTCTTTCAAAATTAAAGGCTAAAACTAGAGTATTTTGCTAAAAAGTGAAGGGGCTAAAGTAAAACTATAGTAAAAGCCCAAGTGCATGCCCCCACCAAACAGTATTTTTTCCTAAGCGGGCACTTGGGATGCTGTCTAAAACTATTTCTAACGTCGGCATACCAGAACATAACATTGACCGTAATTTAAGATTTTCCATATTTTTTCTGTATTGCATTTTACAGTTAATTTTCCTTATTAGCTATTCTAAACTTAACTCACACAATCATATATTTAATAGCTAACTTTTTTAGAACCATTTCACTGATAACATACATAGTCGTTTACCGTATTTTCTCTAATTGGGCCCCGGCGGCGGAATTTTTCGATATTATGTCAGAGGGGTCATTTTTAGAGATGGAGGCGGAATTTCGCAACTCTTTCTGATTGACGCGAAAAATACGAGACTGGATAATATTTTAACTTAGTAGATCTGAAGCCTAAGATTTTTATTGACAATCTTGACATAAAAATAGTCACCAACTCCGAATTCAATCAAAAAATCAATAAAATGTCCAACTTTTCAATTTTTATATCTTTTTTCTTTAAAACTGTTGCTAGAACTTAGAATAATGATAGTGCTAATTGTATAGTTATTTTGAAATAAATCTATGGAAACTACTGAATTTTCCATTCAGCCAAGAGGGGGGGCATAATTAGAGATGGGGGTGATGCGAAGCTGGCTTGGGAGGTTGGGGTTGAGATACGCACACACACATACCTTAGACCAGGGCTCGGAAATGTCCTTCATTTTAAGATTTATCCTTTATTTGAGATCCGAAATATTTGTTTTCGTTGCTCAAAAATCAATAAGCACTGGATAAAATGGCACTTTTCGACAAAAATTTTATTTTACCAAAATGTCTTTTATTTGAAAATTCGATTTCCGAACACTGCCTTAGAAAAATGACTTTGAAATCCAGAAAAGTGACTCTGGATGCACTGACACCCAAACGGTATAGTTTAGCGAATAGTTCAGCTAATTTGTATACTTTCCAGCAAATATAATTCAAAACAAAGATCGAATACATGTTTTGAAATATTTAAAATAATGATTTCCACACACGTATGTCATGTAGCTGAAATTTGCATCCTAAAATTTTGACGATGACTAAAAGTAGGTTGGAGGCTTGCTTCCAGAGACTTTCGCACAAAAAAAGTGATTGGATGTGCAAGTGATCATTGTTCACTCAACTCCATCTTGTAGGGGTGTCAAGATAAGGAACAGCCAAAAAGCAAAGTATTCTTCTGCCGCTGCTGCTGCTTGGCTGACTTTTGACGGACGAAGCATATTTTGTCCCGTTGAATTTTTTTTAATGACTCCAAATGACCACCAACTTATTTTGATTTAATATGAGACCCGCTGAATCTCTCAACTGTAGAAATTCTATATTAATACACGAGAAATTCTACAGTTAATTTGGCGGTTCTCATTGCGAGTCAGAATGAATGGATGGTCATTTTGAGTCATTTTGAAAAAAAGTATTCAACCGTACCAAAACATGCTTTACCCACAACAGTCAGCAAAATCAAAAACGTTTATTACATTTGAACATTCTTAGCTGAATTTTTGTAAAACGGTTGTGTATCTATTTTTGCGCCAAAAAATTGGCTACGAATAAACCTCTCTACAATCCCTGAAACGCAGCCACCAAATTTTTTGAAGAAAAATTTTGACCAAAATTTCGCTTTTTGCCTTGGGGACCAAAGTGAACCAACCTGAACGGTTATCCAGATACCTTTCAAGGTATTATAACTCGTTTTATCACTGGTACTAGGTGAAAAACCCTCTATAGGCATTTTTGATCATAAGTCCTGCTCGGAATCATGTCTAAAGTAAGTAAGAGCGCGCATCTCTAATCCCCCATGTGTCCCCTTGGGTGAAGGAGGAGGCGGTTTGCTTTTGAGGCCAAAGTGTTTTGGCTTGAATATTGTTATATTGGCTTGTCATCCTGTAAGTCTTTGCACTAGTTCTGTTGCATTTTTCACACTGAGCGTTTTGGTATATTGTCAGCAGAATATTTTTATTGAAAGTCAACAGGAATAAACCAAACAGAGTACTCCTTCGAATTCCGGTACCAGGGAAATAGCTGGTCCTACTTCTACTGCTATAATTCCAGAGTGACTTTTGTTCAACTCTTGTGCTGATTTCTCACCCATCTCGTAGCTCTTGAATTCCTTCACAAGTAGTGACCAGGCACGAAGCAGATAAACGGTCAGAGTACAAAACATTCCCATGCTTTCAGATAATTGTAAATTTTAAAAAACTTTCTTTTTCAATTCTTTTAATTTTTTACCCGTGATAATTTTTCCAATGTAGGCAAGCGACACATCATTAGAAAGCCCAGACAAAGGCCTCTCTATGAGCATAAAAGAAAATGCTGAACCAAATAAATGCACTGCTCACCAGCCTGAAGAAAAAAACCACCCATTTTTTAAAGAGTCGCTGTAAGAATTGGACTTTTTGTGGGCATTGTACTCTAGCGAGGAGGTCCGATTTTGCGATCATTGCTTAAGAGGTCTGGAAACCCCAGGTTGTGCAACTTATTCTCGTAATAAGCACAACCTAACAACAAGTAGAAAAGAGGCGAAAAAATCTATACCGTATTTCTGTAGTAAGTCCCCCGGGGGAGTTATTTTTCAACCCTTAAAAAATCGGAAAAAATATTTCGATTTTGAGATTTTCGGATGCCCGACCGAAATCTAAAAAGTGGAAATCAACTAAGATCGTGGTGATTAAAAACGCAAAAAAACAGATTTACAAAAATTTTTCCTTAGGCTGAGATATGGGGTCGAAATAGGGGGAGTTATTAGAGAGGGGACTTGATAGAGAAAATACGGTAGCCAATATAAAAAACACTTGAAAAGTTTCTATTCCAGTCATGAGATCTTTTGTTAGCCGGCTGTTAAAAAATTATTTGCATATTGTCTAAAAAATGTCTGTAGAGACTCTCATAATAACCATAGAAACATCAGAAAATTGCAATAAATTTAATTAAATTCGTCAAACTATTTATGCAGAAAATTCAATCAAGATAAAACAAAATAATACATCTAAAAATAAGTAGATACACTTTTGTTAACAGCAGGAACAAGCGTTTACATTTTTTTGATTCGCTTTTCAAGCATTTAGAGTACCCTAGAGTAAAAATAAGAAGATCGGCTGCAGGTATAGCACACTATAAGGACCTATATACTGACTGATCAGAAATCAAATATCTAAAAAACTTATGTGGATTATTTTTCACAACTCAAAAGAATTTATCTGGCCCTATCATCTTTAAGGGCAATATTTTTGCCTTGTCCTCCCTGTCGTTTTTTCTTGAAAAATGCCTTGGTCCCCCTGTTGTTTTGAAGGTGATCAAAGAAGATTAGGGTGACCATAATGTACCATAATGGGTTAATCATAATCACAATAGAGGGAGACCAAGTTATTGGTGGGGAGATGATTGACGGCGGAAAATTCGGCGGAATTCTAAAAGAATTATTATGTATTTCGCTTTGCGATCCGAATTTCTGACACCAGATTCGTGTCCAGCATGGCGCTTTCTGTTAAAAATTCTCTTTAATCTCAGAAATCACTCATAGCTTTGAATTCCACTCAAGACAACAAAAATTTAAATCTCTTTTTAAGAAAAAAAATTTAGTTCACATTTTTTGTCCCGAGTGGAATTGAAAAAATATTAGTGATTTCTGAGATAAAAGAGCATTATTATAAAGAAAGCGCCCATGCTGGACACGAATCCGGTGTGAGAAAATCCGAATCAGCATCAAAGCAAACAACCATAATGAACTATTTTAGAATTCCGCCAAATTTGTGGTGCTAAATATTCTGCCGCCAAATTTTCCGCCGTCGAATTTTTCACCGCCAAATCATCTCCCCACCAGGCTATATTATTCATAAAAAATCAACAGGAGGGCCAAGCGAAAAGGTTGCTTCCTAAAGATGAAGAGCCGTGAACAACTCAAAAAAAATTACACTATAAAATACTAATGCCGTCATTGTGGTAGAAAGTTCAAGAAAAACTCGGTTACTATGATCAAAATGGCTAATTGTTATCTAAACTTTTTTTAAATAAAACACTTTTAGATGTTTGGTGTTTGAACTAACCGTTGAATTTTTTCTATGGGCGTCTCTTGCATGAAGACTACGTTTGAAGAGTCAACTTAAGGTGCATTTTCTCTAACTGCCAAATTTTCAGCAGAAGTAGGTTCCAGCCAAAAAGTTGAGAAATCCACCGCACATTCTGGTGTATGTGTATGTCTGCATACCGTCTTTTTGAAAATGCATTGAAATACCCGACATTCTAAAATACGCTAATTAAATAATAATTAAATAGTCGCTTCTCGATTATATTATATATCTTATCGAATATATTTCATCGAGTTGGAGGTACATTTTCATAATACATTAGAGTGCCGATATAATGACCCGCATAGAGACCGGTAAAAAGTACCGTTGTATCGGTAATGTTGTTGTACCAGGCAAACGGCTTTACTCGAATTCAAAAAACCTTCTAACAACCAAAGCAAGAAGATCAACAAAGAAAAGTTGGCGATAGTGGAGAGTCGTTCCCATTTTTCGTTGGTCCCCTGTTGATTTTTTTCCAATATACGCCTTAGTTGCCACCGTTAATTTTTTAAAGGACCATCGCCGTTGATGACAATGGCGATCCCGAGTTTTTGAATTGCGGGGGACTGCTTTTTTTAATTGCAAACATATATTTTTGAATTATTTATGGTTTGCGATTAAATTTGTCAAAATTAAGAGCCGTCTACTAGTCGAGCCCAACGTTGCTTCACAATGCCAGATTGGAAAACCGAGACGACTCCCATTGAGCTATAAACTGTTCTTGCTAAATGCTGATCGCCTCCTCTAATCCATAAAATTCAAATTTCAGATGAAAATAAAAAATAATTCGCAAAAAATTTTCCGCATTTTCGGCTGTCCCCGCGAATTCGAAAACTCGAAATCGCCATTGTCATCAACGGCGATGGTCCTTTAAAGAAAATAGGAAACGATTCTCTACTAGCTCCGAAAACTTTTATAACTACCAATTTTTTCTAATAAGCCTAACGGTTTTTTTCGTTATCTAAAAAACCGAAAAATTTGACCGTAATGTAAAAGTACAATTGTACAGCGATAAAAGTAAAAAAAAGCAATAAATATTTTTCGTAAAATATCTATTTTGAAATGTAGGTTCTCAAAGTAGAGAAAGAGCGGCTTATTAGAGAAATACTACTGTGAATTCTTATTTTTTGTAGGATTTATTAACCACTAGATTGACACTATAAGCAGCCAAGTATCGGTACTTGACTGTAAATAAATAAAACATACTTGTTATTCCGGAATCGGCAGTTTCTCCAAGTAGAGCTATAAAATTTCCAAACATGCCTAGTACAATGACCACCACAAAGCCCAAATAACTATAAGTTGTGGCGTTCATTTATACTTCATAGGAAAAGATATAAAAAGAATTCGGTCCAGAGTCAAGAAAAACACTGCTAGTGGAATAGACGAAGTTACTGAAATCATCCAAACACTTGTCCAAAACACCAATGGCCCGTTTGTCAAATAATCTTGAAAATTATTTTAAAAAATTTGAACAAAACCATTTAAATATTAAAAAATAACCTCCAGCTGGTTTCCAACAAATGAAAATTGTCAAGCTATTAGGCACAAGGGGAAAAATAGCCAGCATCCAGCAACCGAAATAGACAATTACTGGCAGAAATGTCAACGATGTTCTGCCTTTTTGCGTATTGCTTGACAAAATAATCCATAAAATGCGAAGTAACAAAACAAAAGAAACAATATAGACAAAAGTTCCTAGACCACGAACCATATAAATCCACAAAATTGCGTATTCCATTTTTACAGTTAACAAAAAATGGCTTGAAGAAAGTTAACTATAGCAAGTAGACTAAGGCTGTAGAACACCTCGAAATTTCATTAAGAAAAAAGGTTGTCACCGCACATATTTATTAATTTAAGTTACTAAGAAAATTTTCTGTAAAGCCTGTGAAATAATAAGTACAGACGCTAATTTTTCTTCCATGTCGTATAACAAGTAATTTGTTATGAACGGTTCTCAAAGCTTTATGAAATTAAATTGGGTTTTATTGTTATTGCTCTTTTTTCACTTAAAGAACAAATGAAAACATTTAGCAGTATAAGTTTGTCTGCAAAGAAATTTAAAATTGACGTAAATAAAGGGTGAGAAAATTTCGCAGTTGAAAAAAGTATTAATAAACTTTCGAAAAGCCGCGTTCAGCCAATATGACGTAGACCTGTAAATGAATCAAAGTTTATCAATAATATGAAATAGAAAACCTGTTGAAAAGGTGCAGGAGTTATTGAGAAGGTTCCATCGGCGAACACGACTTTCATTTGATTGGCCCAGTCACGATGAGTTTCCCGTCCGAACAGCAAATCCTGTAAATCAAACGATAAATCACATATAATGTATAAGAATAAAAAACCTATTTTCGTCCTTCGAGTCTCCCAGAAGAAAAGTTCATTGTCGTAACTGCGGTAAATATCTGGAATAACGAAGTTGATGTCTCCTGGAATTTGCTGGACGGATTACTTCGCGAATTCGGCTTCTTTGGACGGTTTTTCGAGACGCGCTTTTGGTCACCTTTGATTGAACTGCTTGCGAAGCCGGAAGGACTGCATTAAAGATCTGCGCTGCATTCTAAATGAAAGTTTACAGACAGCTGATAATAGCAAAGCATACCTCCATCGTATCAATAGCTCTCTTTTCAGGCTGTCTTGAACTGAGCTACTTGAATCGCCGTCGGATCCGCTTCATGACTGTGTATGCCCATTTCTTTTACGACACGTCCTGTTGCAATGCTTGTATGAATACGCTTGTTGCAGCGTCCTCCTTCTTGATGCACACCCAAAATGTTCTTCACGATCTTTGCTGTTCTTGTCCTTCCAGAATACGAATTGATTGTGCGTCATTTTTGTCTGCTCTCTTTTCGAAGTTACCTTAACAGACAAATATATGTAATGACCGTGAAATAAAATCATTACCGATATGATTGGTTCAGCTTGCTGCTCGACTTCCACCACGGCTTGATTGACTTCCACCGCGGCTTGCTGATTGTCTCATCGCTTGAATATCCTCCGAGAGTTTCTAGCATGCTTCGAGCGTCCATATCTAAAAAAATCACATTAAATTAATTCAGCAACATAACACAAAGACAAAATGAATAATGTAAAAAGAATGTAATGTAAGTAATGTAATCAACTAACATAACAATTTGCAAAATGTAAGACGAGAGCAAAGAAAACTTTGGAGAGCGTCGAACACGAACGCCAGAATGAACCAAGAATGACTAAAACAATTGGAACTCTGCGTTTTCTGAAAACGTGGGGATTCAAACGAGTTTTCATTTTATCGCTTACTTAGTTGAAATAACTACGTAAAGTAAGTTTTAGTTACGTTTTGGGTTGTTAAAAAATACTTTTTGCGTTTTATATATGGCGGCGAAACGGCCTGGCGGCGAAACGGCCGGCGGCGAAACGGTCGGCGGCGCAACGTCCCGGCGGCGAAACGGCCCCGGCGGCGAAACGTCCTGGCGGCGAAACGTCGCGCACCCTTAAACGACTGCTAAGTAATTTTATATGCTTAAAACGATAAAAAAAGTTATTTTCTGACATTTTTCCACACAAAAAATAAATATTAATTGAAAATTTTTTGACTAATGTATGTTAATGAAAATTTTTTTGACCAAAGCTTGATTTTTGCCTTGGGGACCAAGGCAAATTATTTTGTATTAAGGTAATCTACCCCGTTTGGTCACTGGAGCTGGGCAAAATAAAGTTTATTGCAAGTTGCAACTTCAAACAAAACCAAGAGATGTAGAGGCTTAAAAATTAAAAATGCGTACTGTAACTCACCTTAGAGGTGTACTCTAGCAATTCTCTGCTAACATATAAATTCAGAAACTCTTTTTGTAAAGTTTTCTTGAGAAAACAAGAAATGAACAAAAATGGTAACCAGTACAGTTAATCTGGCCATATCCCTCAATGGGGGGGGGTTTGCCTTGGTTACCCCTGTTGATTTTTTGTGAGTTTTTAGGCTTTAAGCTTGGGCAAGGTATGGTAGTAAGGCAAGTACCGTATTTCCTCTAATAAACGCCCCGGGGCGCTTATTTTTCAAAACCCCCGAAAAATCGGAAAATTTTGAATTCGATTTCGAGATTTTTGGTGCTCAACCAAAATCTAAAAAGTGGAATCGGTAGAGCTCGTGCGAGTTAAGAAACATATCAAACAGCTTTGCAAAATATTGCTTCTACACAGAGATCCAGACCCTCAAAGTCGAGGGGGGCGCTTATTAGAGCGGCGGCGCTTATTAGAGGAAATACGGTATGTTAAGACAGACTCAAACGTATTTTAGACTCATGATTAAGTTCGTGCTAACGTATGCTAGCCTACTTTTGCCTGAGCTTTAGCCTAAAAACTCACAAAAAACAACAACAGGTGAGACCAAGCAACCCCCCATTGAGGGATAGGGCCATTAATCTTCCAATACAGTTTACTCTCCAGCATACCGTAAAGCTTCTAATAGAACGACATCCCCCCCCTCCCACACACGGCTTTTCAAACGTCTAGAATTTATCTTTTTACTTTTTGAAATTGTGTGGAAACGCTAAAAATGAATTCTAGACTTAAAATATCCTCTAATTCGCAAACTTCCCCAACATTGTAGAGGAAATCCAGCACTACATTTGGTATATGACTGATCACTGAGAATACAAATTTCTTATTTTTTTACAAAAGAACTTTAAATGGGCATACCAGCGCGTTACACTGCTATTAAGGCGGGACGAGCAATTTATTTTTTCATGACTGTCTTCTGCAAGCGCTCTACCTGATGCGACGAAAGTTTTCTGCCTACTTTTTAAAAGTAGGATAAGGTCATGAATATCAGCTTTGAGTTGAAACGAGTAAAAACAGGGACGATTTTGAAAAAACTGCTGGTCCTCTCTGGCCATGTGACGCGTGACTAATGGCTTTTTTTCCCAATTAAAATGGTATCAAAAAAGCTTCACCACGGCGCGACCCAGCAATGGTTCAAAAGTAAAAATACATTTGGGTGTTTTGAAAAGTTATGCTTCAAGGAGGAGTGATGGGTAGAAAAATAGAACGACATGCTATAATTGAACTACATGCTCTAATAGAACGACATTTCTCGAAGAGGGTTAAAAACAGAACGACATGTCGTCCTATTAGAAGCAGTGATGTAAAAGCACCGGTGCGGGCACCGGTGCCGGTGCCAAGTTTTTGCTGGCACCGGTGCCGGTGCAGGTGCCAAATTTTAACGAAAAAGCACCGGCACCGGTGCCGCACCGGTGCCGGTGCCGAGTTTTTTGCTGGCACCGCTGCCCGTTTTGAACTAAAATTAACTTTTTTTCAATTTCAGTATAAATATTAAGTGCACATGCCACTTTTTGTTGAGCAAAACTTTTCCTTGTCGCCGAAAAATCTCTTTTTGTCGCCCACCTGCTTTTTTGACCAGAAAAAAGTGTTTCGGCTACAAAAAAAGTTCGGCGGCAAGAAAAAGTTTCGCCCCAGAATATTCAGATTATTCGTCAGAAAATTCAGTTTGACATCTTATGTATATGAGCTCAGTAAAATTATTTCGGATCGCCTGTATCTCACTGCAGCCGTGTTAGATCCATAAGTCGCAATCACTGCGCTTCAAGTTAATGTTGACAAGGGTCGCAGAGCTATACGCTCCATGTTATTCTTAAATTTGATGTAGATTCAGTCTTGTTTTGCTGAACCTTTAAACTCTGAACTTTAGAGCCAAAAACTGTTCCCATCAAAGCTTATTGCTAGTGAACAAACAAGTGGAGGACCGAAGTCACTCTTTGGATTTTGAAAAAAATCAGGCCGAAAACCCCGTTTTAGACACATTGGATGAAGAAATAAACCAATATATTCAAACAGTTTTACAAAAGTTATTTAAAATGTTAGAAAGAAAATAAGGAAGTGAGCTGATTTAACAAACAACTGAAGATATTAGTCGATTTAGTTATTCCCGAAGCTATCACAAATTGCATTCGTGATCTTTCCATCCCCTGCCACGTCAACTAGCGTGGAAAGACTGTTCTCAAATGTCACAATAAATACAATAGGGCATAAAGGACGTTCTGGACTAATGCTCGTAAAGAATCGGGTGCTGCTTAATTTTAATAAAATTAATATTTTTGTATAAGCTAACTTTTCTTTATCACAAAAAAACTCATTCCCGTTAAAAAATTAACGTTTTCCTTGAAAATGTATTGAATGTGATAGGCACCGGTGCCGGTGCAAACGTTCAGCTAGGTGCCGGCACCGGTGCCGGTGCCGCGTTTGAGGCCCGGTGCGCACCGGTGCCGGTGCCGACACCAGGCACCGGTGCCGGTGCGGTGCCGGTGCCAAAATTACATTTTTACATCACTGATTAGAAGTTTTACGGTAGTCAACTTTCAGAAGTACGGTCAACCATCCAATATAGTTACTGTACTCCAGTCCAGATTAGTTATTTTAAAATTGAAAAAAAAAAACATGCCTCAGTGTCCCTGTTCTTTTTTTCCTAGCAGATTGACTTTATTGGAGGGTTACCGTATATTCTTTATTCTTATTTACGCTTATTTTTCAAACCTCGAAACTTAATGGTTTCAGGGTCAATCTCGAAATTTTTGGCTGAAAATCCAAAATCGAAACAGCGGAATCAGTGGAGCTTGTGGGAGCTAAGAAAAGGCAAAAAGGTTTGCAAAATATTTACTCTAGAATGATATATAGGTCCTCAAAGTCAGACATGGGCGCTTATTAGAAAGTGGACGCTTAATACAGAATTTTCCGATTGAAGGGTAACTGGCTACCCTTTTAATAAATTATTCCCTATTTTTGCCGAGGAAACTTGACCAAAAGAGTTTTTGAATTATTATTATAATTAAAAGAAATAACCCCGCCATATGTGAAATTTTGTGGCCTGTTTGACATGATAAAAATGCGATTTTACCTACCCGAACACTGAAACCTGAAAGGCCCCCGCAGGGTAGGTATATATTAGGGTTGTGAAACTGTCCGGGCAGAAAAGAATCGGAAAGTTTTCCGGAAAGTTTTCTGGACAGAAATGGACAAATTTGGACAGAAATGGACAAAAATTAGCAAGTGATCACACACATTATATTCGAAACTGTACAATTTTTTTGTATAACTTTACAGCTACTAGTAAATTCTAATTTCTGTCCATGGAAAACTTTCCGCGTTTTTTCTGTCCGGAAAGTTTTCCGGAAAACTTTCCGGAAAGTTTTCCGGATAACTTTCCGTTTCACAACCCTAGTATATTAACCTGGATGGTCCAAAAAATTAAAATTGGTCTCAGTCCAAATTCACATACGTGAAATTATATAATGAATCGGGTTTGATAAGACCAAATTTGAGATTTTCGCCACCTGAAGGTCGTAACCTCAGTGGGTACCACATGGCCAGGTGGATATCCAATAGGGTAGTTTGAAAAATGAAATGCAACACCAGGTTTCAGTGTTCGGGTAGGTGAAATCGCATTTTTAGTCCTGTCGAACAGGTTTTATTACAATATTTTACATATGATAGGTTATTTTCTTTTAATTTAATTAAAAATAGTTTTTCAAGTCTTTCAAGTAGATCTCCATCTGACAAGAAAATACAAGGCCACTCAAGGTTTGGAGTTCCGGTGGGTGAAATCGAAATTTCGGTTTCACCAAACCGGTTTGGCATTGAAATTTGGGGTTAGAAAAAGTAATTTATTTTTAGATTTGATAATAACTCTATTTTAGAATAACTCTATTTTTAGGCCATTCTGGTTAACTGCTTTCCGGTGAACTAATCTTTTGACGAGATAAATTTATGCGAGTTAATCGTTGGCGAGACAAGATTGGTGAGATAACTGTTTGGCGAGTTAAACTGGCGAGTTAACTGTTCGACGAGTTTAATTTTGGCGAGTTTATCGATTGGCGAGTTACCCCACCTTTGAATTGACTCACAACATGGAACTTACAATTTCACGCTTCTTTGTTTTAACTTTTTGCTTGTCTTTTCCAAACTATGTACTGTTATTGATCAACTGTAATTTTTAATCAACATTGGTTTTATCAGATACCACATCTACCATCTAACAGTCAATTTATTTCCAGTTGACCAAAGTAAAATGTATAATGTCAAAAGCATGAGTCTATTTCTAAAAAGCGTATACAGTCGAACCTCTCATTATCATACTCCCCATTAACATACGCTCTCCCGTCAACATACGGCTGCTTAAGCTTTGGTTGATTGATTGAAACCAAGGCAAATGACCTCCCCCTCGAATTTTTTCAAATTAAAGCCTGTTTCTACAAAAACAATTCTGCAAAATCTCAATCTTTTTTTTATGAAAATTTCTAAAAAGCTTGGGAACCAGCTAAATTATGGAATCTAAGCTAAATTATGGAATCTCTCATTAACATACTCCCCCATTAACAGACACCTCTCATTAATATACAGCAAGTCCCGGTCCCAAGGGTGTATGTTAATGAGAGGGTTGACTGTACTAACAAAGTTTTGAGACTACTATAAAAATGCCTTAACCGAGTGTCAGATTATAAAAAAACCTTTTTTTGACCCTTTTTCTCAATTTTTTCAAAATAATAAGTCAATTTTTTTGACTGAAATTCAGAGACTTTAATCTATTCCCGCAATTCAAGTAACTTGTGAATTTTGCAAAATTCAAAATAATTTTGCAAAGCGAATTTTTCTTATTTATGAGAGCTGACACGATACGCTGTGCACAAACAACAAAAAAAATTTTGGAAAAAATGGATTGCAAAACACGAATGATTAGCTGCATACTGAAAAAGCGAAACGTGTCAAAGCAAGCTGCTAGCTTGTGATTCTAACTGCACATAATACCAACTGCATATACCGTATAACCACTATTAAACGGACACCCTCCAATAAACAGACACCCTCTAATAAACGGGCACCCCGAGTAGGGTTGAAAATTAAACGGGCACCCTCTAATAAACGGGCACCCTAAAAGAGTCATTTTACCTACACCTTGACAAATAAATCAAAGAATTCGATTATTTTACTTAACATTTTGTACAATATTCAATCAAACGACAACTCTTACCAAAACAAGAATTCATCATCATTAACAATATCTTCGAAGTTTGCATTAATGTTAATTCTGAGTTCTTGCTCCCTGTCTTCTTTTTCTTGAAATGCCTCTTCGATGTCGTGCATTCCGTCCTTGGCCATTTTCTCGTCCTTGGCCAATCCATTCAGCTAGATGCACATCGAGATCCGGGTTGTTGACTTGCCTGCCACCACCTCAAGACGCTTTCGTTTGGAACCACCGGTTGTGTCGTTGCTAAAACAAAATTAGACAAAAATATTCCATGTTTGGTAAAAATCTTTCACTTGATGCTTGAGCTCGTCTTCTTGCTTTATGCATTCTTGAATCCTGCTACTTGTCACGTCAAACTTCTTTGCTGCCGATTCCATTGAGTTCTTGCGTGCCAATTTAATTGATTCCAGTTTTGTTGCCGAGTCGTTGTTGCGATGCCTTTTGCGGTTGACCATTTGCCTTCATCATCATGCAGCTGGAGCTCTTCTGCTTCTTGGTCGCTCATTTCGGCTAAGCTCTGCTGTTACGTCTTCAACGCAAGTTATATCTACAAAAATCTTCACTTTCCCAGTCGGGAGCTTGCTGGCCTATTGGTTAAGGGAAAAAAACTCCCTTTGGAAAAAACTCCCCCTTTAAACTCTCTTTGGATCCTGCGGATCCAAAGGAAGTGGGATCAAATATCCTCTCCATTCTTCCATTTTCCAATTCACGAGTTGGTGGCCGTGGCCGCTGGAGACACTGCAAGCAAAAAATTGATTGAATGCTTGTTGCAAAACAAAACGAAAGGTGAAGAATAAAAAAAACAAACGACCAAACAAAAATATTTTCAAAAAAATTGACAAGATACAAAAATTTCAAGCTGAAAAATAATCGGGCACCCTCCAATAAACGGACACCCTCTAATAAACGGGCACCCGAGGGGGGTTGGAAATTAAACGGGCATGCCCGTTTAATAGAGGTTATACGGTAAGCATATACGTACAGTCGACTCTCTACATAACGACTCTCTATATAACGTCTCTCTCCGTATAACGTCCCAGTAAAACTCGTTTGGTTGGTCTAAACTAAATGCTCGAACAACTGCCTCTCTATATAGCGACTCTCTACATAACGTCCCTCTCTACATAACGTCCCAATTCGGCTGGACACTGCTTCGAGACGCTCTCCATATAACGTTTTTTTTCGAAAAAAAAAATTAAAATTGAAAGCGTCTCAACAAGAAATAAACTCATTTTTTGTTTCTTATATGTTCCGTTTTGGGCAGCTTTCAAAATTTGAAGTTGCACTACCACGGCTACCTACTTCTACCTAGATAACCGAGTACAAAATAAATCTCTACAAGGCACAGCGCTTTCTTCATCGTTCCCGGTCGCATGTCAAACCGGAAAATATCGCCAATGCTTCCGAAAAGCCGGATTCACTAAGTGTCAGAATAAATCTTGTACTTTTTACAAAAAAAAATTCCGTTTTTCAAGGAAGGCACTGACAATCAAGAAAATATATCGATGGATCACGAAGGCGCTGTCGATAGGTGGATCTCGAAAACGCCAGTAATTAATTAGCATACTTTGGGCGGAATTGCAGCCGCTGGCTTTGGTGAAGGCACATTGGACGACTTTTTATCGTTGTATCACCAACTCGCTACTGGTGGGACGCTCACTCTGGTCGAAATTGCAACGTTTGACCAACGGAAGTGGAAGAGCCGGAGACGGAAAGGAATCTTTTGTTTTTGCTGGGTTCTTTAATGGGTTTTTCTTTAAGTGATACTGTTATTGATAGAGATTGACCAAGTGCCAGAACCACCAGACACTACTCGAGAAGCAGTTGAAGCTTTGAAGATTCTTCAACATCCTTGAAGTTGAGCTGCTGTGCAATGAAGTGAATGATGTGCTTGCCAAAGAACGCACAAAGAACTGAAGCAGAAGAGTATTTATACTTATTTAATGCCCATCCAATGATTGTTTTTTTTGAAAAACTCTCTACATAACGTTGGTGAGTTATATATAGGCGAGTGCCTCTCTACATAACGACTCTCTATATAACGTCCTTCCTCATAACGTCCCGTTTTGGCCGGTCCCTTGAAAGACGTTATGTAGAGAGTCGACTGTATATGTGGAAAAAGGCATTTTTGTTAAAATGCTTATTATTCTAAAATCAGGCAAAATCTTTTAGTTAAAAACTTTTTAATAATTTTTTAAATTTTTTAGATGGAATTGTTAATAAAAGTAAATATACTGTTTGCTATCTTTTTTGTCTCACGTATTTTATCAATCCAATCTTGCTTACTATCAAAAACAAATGATAAAAAGCTTTGAATGGTAAGCTATTTAATAATTTCAATTCAGTCCTTTCTCGATTAGTCTTAGACTACCACCTACAAACCACTCCTCCTCCCCAAACAGCTACAGTCAACCCCCGCTATAGTGACACCTCGCTATAGGAACACCCTCGCTATAGTGACCCCTCGCAGACGATTTGGTTGGTTTTGTCTAAAACGCCTTAGACTAGACCCTCGCTATAGTGACACCCCGCTATAGTGACACCCCAGGCTGGTCTTAACAAATAAAAATACCCTCGATATAGTGACACATGTCAAGTTTTGTTAATTAAAGTTGCAACATTAAGTGAAAGTTCTTTTAAAAACGAATTTCGAGCTCTCCGTGAATTTCTTCCATATTAATTACGTGGTTTTCGCTTTGTTTTTGCTGCCAATATTCAACCCAATGATGTATATAATGCCGAACCACTGTATTACAGTCAGAACTGTCATACAGTTGTGATAGATTTTTGCAATTGTAGTGCAGTTTCTCGGCATTATTCTTGTGACTGCTTTAATGAAATTTATTCATTTCGGTTTTCTCTCAGGAAACACTATTATTCGCTATTTAGGCCCGCAACCATTAATTTAGAGCCTGAAAAAATGTGTACGTTAATCCCAGAATTGCGAGTCTAAATGGAGATTTATAGTGTTCCTTGACTAACCTTCGACCAGCAAAATCTACATCTTTTAGATTATACTGCCGCATCAGAGCTGTCAAAAGACTAAAAATTGGGTTAAAAGTTGTTAGACCCTAGACGGTATGAGCGTTTGGTTTATACATAAATCGACAGGTGACTGTATTACCATTTGCTAAACCTCGATAAAGTGACACTTTTCAAGAAACTTTTTGAAAACCCTCGCTACAGTGACACCCGCTATAGTGACACCCTCGCTATAGTGACACCCTCGCTATAGTGACACCCGAGGCCGGTCCCGAGGGGTGTCACTATAGCGGGGGTTGACTGTACCAAGTTAAACCAATATCAACTCCACATCCCGATCCCCCCAATCATTCACCGTATTATTTCTAATAAGGCCCCCCTCGTTTAAAATCGTATTTTTGCATTGCATTTTTGACACCCTTTTTAAAACTTTTCTCAGGCAAGTTATACCTCAATTTGTAGCTCATCTCAATGGCTACAAATTGAGGTATAACTTGCCTGAGAAAAGTTTTTAAAAGGGTGTCAAAAATGCAATGCCACAAACACGATTTTAAACGGGGGGGGCGGGCTGGGCACTTATTAGTAATAATACGGTAAGCGCAGTGTTTTCATAACTAACACTAACTATGTTAGTGTTAGGCTAACACTAACCTAACTCTAACACTAACACTTTAAACTAGGGTTGTACAATGGGAATATTCCCGGGAATATTTCGGGAAATTCCCGGGAACATTGGGAATATTCCCGGGTTTCCCGGTATTTCCCCTATATTGGAATATTCCCGGGAATATTCCCGGGTTTTCTATATTTCCGGGAATTTCTACAACTCTACTTTAAACTAACCCTACACTAACACTAACATGTTAGTGTTAGTGTAAGGTTAGTTAAAATGGCGGGTTAGTGTTAGTGTTAGGTTAGTTTAAAGTGTTAGTGTTAGGTTAGTGTTAGCCTAACACTAACATAGTTAGTCTCAAAACTAACTGTTAGTTGAAAATCAAACTGTTAGTTTAGTTCTAGTGTTGATTCTAACATACTGCTTAACTAACATAAGGTTCTTCAGTGCTGATCAGTAATAAGGGCTTGATCATCAAGTCTTGATGAGAAATATCCTAACTTAATGAAGACCGTCTTTCCCATATTTTCCAGTTTCATAGCCACGCGCACATTTTCTTTTGTCTTTAAACTGTTCAAATGCACTAGCCTCATTAATGTTTGTTGATTTTTATGTCTGTACGATATATCTGTCTTTCAATGAGTTTGTCGTTCAGATAATGGCTGATATCAAGAAGCAAAAACTGCGCTCTTCCTTCGTCTAGGAAATAGGAGTCAAGCGAAAACCATTGACGTCATGGATGCCTTTTGTGAAGATATTTTCGAACGTCTGTGTCAGGATGCAGTTTCCTCGCGAAGTAGGTCGCTTTTTACTGAAATTGTTGCTTTGGAAAGCGTCTTGTTTTCAGGCGCTATCAGTCTCACAAGAAGATACGATATCGACGATATCCGTTCGTGAAAATGACTCGTCTACTCGGCTCCTTTTGAAAGGTATTGGCCAAGCATGCTGTTGCCGAAGGTACGAAAGCTGTGGCGATTTACAATCACTCTTTCCCAGAAAAAACCTGAGGCTTTATACTTTTTGTTTCGTCAACAAAAAGTCCTTCGTCGTATTAGCAATAAAGAGAGGTGAGAAGTTTGGTAGAAGTTTCTAGGTGTGGTTGTGTTCTTCGTTCTTAAAATTCCACATTTCTGAAGATTTCCACGGGTTAGAATCCCGAAAATGAAATTGACCATGCAAGGTGCTACGTACACTATCTTTTTTTTGATGTGCGCGTAATTTCGGGACACCCTGTACTCGCACTGGTTTCACGACTTTCGGGAAACGAAAATGCTACGTCAGCGGCCTCTCATACAAAATTTTGCTTTACCAGAGTAACTGAACTACACATAAAAGACTAGAGGCACACACAATTTCACACATGCGTTTTACTCCGTCCGAGAATATGCTCGTCTACATTTGCCTGAGGCTGTTTGACTGCTTAAAAGAAGCCTCCTTAAGTAAACAATTATCCATACAAGTTCTCTTGCCATTGGTAGGGAACTCGCAGTAACACATCCAGAAACATCAGCTTTTTTATTATAATAAAACCAAGAAACAGAACAAGAAATACGCTAAATGCGGCGGTTGCAATAAATGAACAGTTGAGAATTCAACAAATCGGAATTGGTTCTGTTGCAATGCCGTCAGTGGCTAATCCAGCCTGCGAAAAAATTCTTTCGACTGCTGCACCTTAAAGGGGGACTGAGAGAACTTCCACGCTAGCAGCTACAGGTCCAGCATCCTAAAGAAATCAATTATTTTTGAACAAAACCCGTTAAATATGTCAGAAAATAACCGTATCAGAGAACTTCAGAGCATTAACTTTTTATTTGCCAAAGGATCCATGCCAAAGACTCTCTGAAGTATCTGCTTCAGACAAGCATCTCCCTATCCCCATCTTCAGTGAAATTGTCCCATATGATCTTCGCAATCGCTTCTTTGGGGCCTTGTTGGGTTTCGTGAACAGACAGTTGACTAACTTCGATAGACATTTTTAAAGCAAACAAGAAAATACCAGTAAGAAGTCAAAATACAACATAGCTGGCAATTTTTATAACTCAAATCAAAATACGAAGCATTTTAAAGAAACAGTGGATAAACAGTAGCTAACCATAAACTGAAACCTTATGTTAGTTAAGCAGTATGTCAGAATCAACACTGGATTTAAACTAACAGTTTGATTTTCAAAGTAACAGTTAGTTTCAAGACTAACTATCTTAGTGTTAGGCTAGCACTAACCTAACACTAACACTAACACTTTAAACTAACCTAACACTAACACTTGAGACTAACCCTATCACTAACACTAACCCGCCATTTTAAACTAACCTTACACTAACACTAACATGTTAGTGTTAGTGTAAGGTTAAGTGTTAGCCTAACGTTAGGTTAGTGTTAGGCGTTAGTGTTAGTTATGAAAACACTGGGTAAGCGTAGTATGTCAGGCTTAGGCTCAGGGCCTGCCCATTAGTAAAATAAGCTTTTTAAAAAAATTCAAAAAATATGGTTTTCGTACTCCTGAATGATTGGAGAGGTTAAAGCCGAGGGTGTTAAAAAATTTGCTACATTTTTGAGGGATTATATTTAATTTTACCTTACAAGCTAGTATTTCATACTTTTGCTTAATTTTTTTGTCGGTTTAGAACTAGAAGCTTACAAAGGAAAAAAGCTGGAAATTGAGTTAAATGCTAATCAACTTAAAACAGCTCTAAATAAAGTCTCCGGTAAAAATAATTGCTTTTTTACTTGCGCAAATGTTGGCCACTGGCTTGATCTGAACAAAGAAAAAGATGAAGAAATTCGAAAAAAGCTAGCTACTTTTTTAGGTAGTCTTTATCTTTAATAATTCTCAGTCAGATGTTTTCACAGCAACATCATCTATAACATGGGCCTTTATTTAACCGAAACACTCACTAAAACAAGCAGGGACAAAAAATCCAATACAGCACGATATAGCGAGAGGTAACTGTATAGTTAACTGTATGCGAGAGTTAACTGAGATCTAACAAATTGCAATGAAATAGTTTTCGCCTCGATCCGTCTGTACTGTTGCATTGACCCGTGTTGTATCGAGTAGTGAACTTTTAAAGTTGAATTCTAAAGACAATTGTAGAAAAACAATAGCGTAGACCGAGGCAAAAACTGTGAAAAAACAACACAGAGATCAAGGCAATTTTCGGTATCTATTGTATTGTTTCTATTGTAAACAGGGCCAAACATTTTTTTGGATGAAATTTTTTCCAACTAAAAATTTTGGTCAAAAAATTAATTTTGGACCAAAAAGAGTTCACCGAAATCACAAAAGCTCTTCACGGAATCTTTGTTTTTAAATGCGAGCGAAGGTGAATTTTATCTTCGCGCGAATTTTCGGACTTTACAAATCTAGTTTATGCCGATTTTCTTTCTGAACTCATTGACATTCCCTAGTCTCAAGCTGTAAAAAAAAATAGAAAGCTGAAAGAAAAAGTAAAATTTGTTGGGTTTCAATAGTGGGCAAAAGTCAGATTGGCAAATTCAAAAATAATAATAATGAAACTTTTTAGATACTTATCTCTTATTGAGTCCGGTTTTTTAATGAAAAAAATTCGATTCCTTTTTTTCTTTTAAGCGTAAGATCAACAACAGTAACGGGAATTCTATCTATTGTTGTTTGTTTTCTGGATCATATAAGCATACCTGCACGCTCGAAAAATCGGCGCTGGGCACCGACACTGGCGCGAGCCTTTCAAAATCGGCGCCTGGCAACGCGTCGCCGTCGGCGCCACTTTAAAATCGGCGCCGGCGCCCCCTGAAAATTTGCGCTGGCGATGGCGCCATCCTGGCCCCGGCTCCCCGAAAGAGGCGGCGCCAGGGTTTATGACATGTGTTTTAACTCAAAAATTTTTTTTTATTGCTATCACGATATAAGCAAAATACTACAAATGCGAAATGCAGTACTGCGTGGTTTTTCGGAGCTGGTCGACGGCACCGCTACAAATAGGGCGCCGGTGCCAGTATGAAAAGGGCGCCGGGCGACCTAAAGTGGTACAATTTCGCCTGGCGTAGGCGCCCGGAGCCGGTGCCCGTGCAGATATGCATGTAAGTCTTTAATATCGCGTTACTGTTGTTTGATCTTACACTTAAAGAGAAAAAAAAAGAATTGATTTTTTTTACATTAAAAACCGGACCGATAAGGAATGAGTACCCTTTTTTGAAACGCTCTGTAATGTATATATTTAGGAATGGAGATATAAATTCAGGAAATTATCCTATTCTTAACGGCTATTCTGCTTTTCAAAAAATAAAAGTACTGTACGAAACTACGTTATTGCAGCTGCTCTCATGAATTAAAGAAACAACAGGAAACAAACCCGAAAGCACCACAAAGGAATTTATATGTGCTTACAATACAAATCAGAAATTAAAAAGTTCAAACACTAGGATTCATATGAGTCAAGATTGTTCAAAAATAAGTTTTTCATCCAACTCTAGTAATATTTTATCAAGACCTCTTTTTTTATTATCAGCACACGTTCGAAAAAAACAAATGTATTGTGTTTTTTAGTACATTTAATACATTTCGATTTTTAAAACAGTATACAGTCTTGCTTTCTTGAGCTAAGCACAATAGAGATATTGGCGCTAGTAGCGAATACACCTCCCATAAATCGGACCTTTATAAAATCGCTGTAAATAGCCTTTGAAACATCAAGTTTAGGCTTAGGCCTTAGGCTCGGGGTAGGCCAGCGTGCGGAAGTTGTGACTAATAAATAGTTTTTGCACTTTTTCTCAGACATACATTTGGGTACTCTTTAGATAAGTTTTTAAAAAGAGCTAAAATTGAGGACTGTACCATAGCCATATATGCACGCTCGAAAAATCGGCGCCGGCCGACCCAGGCGCCGGGCGCCGGCGCCCCTTGAAAATTTGCGCTGGCGCCGGCGCTTCGAAAGTGGCGGCGCCGGGTTTATAGATATTTGTTAAATTTTCAAAATTTTTGTTTTATTGCTATCCGATACAAGAAAAATACTAAAACAGCTTTAAAATGTAAACAAAATATTTAAAAAATGCAGTACAGTCAACTCTCGATTTAACGAACCCCTGGGGACCGGCAAAAATGTTCGTTGAATCGAGAGCTTATTTTAGTCATTTTATTCAATCGCTTGCCAAATAGGCACCAAAAAAGGTTCGTTAAATCAAGAGTTTCGTTAAATCGGGTTTCGTTAAATCGAGAGTTGACTGTACTTTGTGGTTCTTGGAGCTGGGCGCCGGCGACGAGCGCGGGCGCCGGCGCTGCCGCCGGCGCCGAACATTGTGAAATTTTGCCTGGCGCCGGCGCCCGTGCAGGTATGACCATAGCTTCGGTGGCTTCTCCTTCGCTGGAGTCATCTTTGTAGCAGGCAGTAGTAGTCTCGTACCCCTTTTTGTCTGGGTAGCTGGAGAAGGTATTGATAAATATTGATACTTAAAAAATTTTACAACATTTTCAATTATAACTTGAAAGCTTTCAGACATTCTTCTTTTCTCTTGCGAGTATTTGAATTCTATACTTTAAAACCGTAAATGTTATGACGGATTTCTTATTGTGAGAATCTTATTATTCACAAAAAAATAGAAGATTTTAACAATTTTTTAAAATAGGCCTAAGCCTAAAGAATATCTTTGATATATTTCTTTTTGAAGCCTAAGTAAATTTTCCGAACTATCCTAATAATTTTGACCCGATTCGGAAAATTTACTTAGGCTTCAAAAAAAAAATATCAAAGATATTTTTTAGGCTTATGCCTATTTAAAAAAAATTGTTGAAATCTTCTATTTTTTGTGAATAATAAGATTTTCACAATAAGAAATCCGTCATAACATTTACGGTTTTAAAGTATAGAATTGAAATACTTGCAAGAGAAAAGAAGAATGTCTGAAAAGCTTTCAGTTTATAATTGAAAATGTGTAAATTTTTTTAAGTATCAATATTTATCAATACCTTCTCCAGCTACCCGGACAAAAGGGGATACTAGACTAATGGCAGTGATGGCTAAGCACGCAATTTTCGGCCCGGTACCACCGCACGCCCGATTGATTTCCACAGTTTCGCCCGGCACCGCCCGATAGTTTGTATAGTTTTAAATTCAAACAAAGCAATAAATCGAAAAATCTGCAATTTTTTTCCTTCGCAGACTCGATTGCATCAGACGGCGACGGTTTATTAAATTTTACAACTGAAAGCATTTAAAGATTAGTAGATACACTTTTGCTGATAGTGAAAACAGCGTTTAAATTTTTTTGTATTCTCTTTTCAAGTATTTTAGAGTATGCAAGCGTAAAAATAAGAAGATCAATTGCCGGTAGAAGCACACTATAAGAACCTATATACTGATTGATCCAGAAACCGAACATCTGAAAACTATTTTCTATATTTTTGTTATTACAATTGAATAAATTCACCTTAAAAATTACTAATGCCACTATTTGTGGTAAGAAATTCAAGAAAAACTCGGTTACTATGATCAAAATGGCCAGTTTATTTATCTAAACTTTTTTGATTAAAAAACTTTTAGATTTTTGGTGGTTTTAACTAACCGTTGAATTTTTCACCAGGTGATTCTTGCATAAAAAATATGTTTGAAGCGGTCAATCTCCGGTGCCTTTTTTCCAACTGCCAAATTTTTTAGCAAAAAATAAGTGCCAGCCAAAAAGTTAAGAAATCCGCTACAAATTCTGGTGTATGTGTAAGTCAGCATACCGTCTTTTTGAAAATGCATTGAAAAATTTGACACTCTAAATTATAGCAATACATTTTTATTTTGATAATTTTAAAGGTTAGTTCTATGCAAGTGAAAACAACTTTTCAGTTGATGGGAATATTTTCACAGGCGGATGCCAGTGTTATTCAAACTAGAATCGAAATGTCGCATTTTAGTAAACGTTAGTCGAAATTGAAACGACGACCGTCTTTCACAGTCCGCCGCTTTACCACTGACAAGGGAGCCTCGCCAACTTGTTTTATACTCGCCCAGGGAAGTTCGGTCTCATTAGATAGACAGTAGGGGACTTTAAATCAAATCCGTTCATCAAATCCTCGGGCCCATAGGCCAAAAGTTGAGATAAGAAGTCCACTAAAGTACTGAAAAACCACAGAGGAGACCAAGGCATTTTTCGAATCTGAAGGGGAAAACATAAGTGACAAATTTGAATACCAGTGGGTGCACTCCTATTTTACGCTTATTTTTAAATTTTATTCTGCGCTAATAATCTTTTTAAATAGCTAAGATCACCAGTACCATCTTTGCAGCAAACATGTGAATAAAAGTGGGTCTCAGCAGATTTGATTTAAAGTCACATACTGGCTATCTAATGAGATCAAAATTTTCTAGGCGACTGAATTCCTCATCCGCCTGTTTTTTTGGAATTATTCAGGCTTTAGGCAAGAGCTGGCCGAAGTATGGTCTGATTGACTTAAAGGAGGGTGAAAGCTACTTACAAGGAACCTCACATAGTGTCCGTGACTTATTGACAAACGGTATATACCATTCGATAGCTCTTCGAAAATCCGATGCTACTGTCATATACACACCACCCCCGGGTAAGCCTAAATCCTGAGCCTAAAAATTATTGGGCGAAGGGGTATATTACAGGAGGTTTTTTAGGGGGTGGGGGCATATTACAGGAGGGTTTTTTTTGGGGGGGGGAGGGTCGTATATTACAGTAGCGCCGAAATCCTTATTTGATTTAGACGTTCGTTTTTGACCACGGCTTAATTTTTATGGTATAATTATCAAAAGCTTTGAAAACTTACTAGTATATTCTGTTATCGGCAGCTCTTCAAGTAAAGCTACAAAGTTTCCAGCCATTCCTAAAGCAATAACAGCCACAGATGCCCAAACAACTATAAGTTTATGGCGTTCATTATACTTCATAGGAAAAGATATAAAGAGTATTCGGTCCAGAGTCAAGAAAAACACTGCGAATGGAACAGACGAAGTTACTGAAATGAGCCAAACACTTGTCCAAAATATCAATGGTCCATTTGTCATATAATCTTAACAAAAAAACTTTTACAAATTACAGGGTGCGTGAAAAGTTCTGACAATTTTTTTAAACACAAAATTTTAACCATATTTCGTTTTATGAGTGAAAACGCTTTTGCCAGTTTTTTCTACGTTAAATTCCATACAAGATAGTTGTTTTACTTTTTGTTTTTCCAGAAATCATGGCACCCAACGATCAGCGAAAATTTAAAAATCCAGACTGTCTCAAGTTCGAATCCAACTATGAGCCACCAAATTTTCAGCTTTATTTTTATTGTTTTTTCTTTTTGATTTTTCAGACTTGGATTATCAGTCTACGAAAGAACAAGCATTGAATTTGTCATCACAGGTTGTGAGCAGGGTGGTGTCCTCAGCCGGCTGAGGCTGACGGCTGAGTTAGAATTTCGGGCCCGGCTGACGGCTGAAGAAAATTTACAGACCTCAGCCGGCTGACACTGTGTCCAAGCAAATGGCGGCTATATTTGAAAAGTGATGCAGCTATCTTGTTCAAAATTCTTCGCTCTTGCTCGTGGCGTTATTTGTTTTTTGATGTTATGTTACAAACAATAGAAGTTTTGAGCTTAAAAAGTTGTCAGAACTTTTTACGCACCTTGTAATAACTCAAAAAATAACCTCCAGCTGTCTCCAACAAATTAAATAGTAAAGCTATTAGGCAGAACTGTTAAAATAACTAAAACCCAGCAACGAAAAAGATTATTACATGAGGAGATATGCTCAGAGATGTTCTGCCTTTTTGTGCGTAGCTTGACCAGACCATACACAAAATACGAAGTAACAAAACAAAAGAAACATATAGACAAGAGTACCTAGACCGCGCACTAGCAATTCACTAATTTGTGTATTCCATTTTTAGGTAAATTAAAAATTTCTTTGAAGAGAGTTGACTATGGAGATAGTTGACCACAGTTGACTAGAAAGTAGACTACAGTTCTTATATTAATATTAATTTCACAACCAAATAAATTCGTCAAAGCGTAAATCAATTCCGCCTACAAATTACTTACCGTATAAACTCTTTTAATCCCCAGGGGATTATTAATCAACCCCCTCGGAGGGTGGGGATTAATATAGAGAGGGGGATTATATTTCAACCTTTTCGGCGCCGAAGTGGCCGGAAATTTCTGAAAAATTTTATTTCAAAAGACCATAATTCTAATTTATGGAATTTCTTCGAATTTTTCTTGCGTGTACTTGACGTCTCGCTTTTTGTCTCACTTTTCGCTCATTTTTCATTAGTTTTTTTCTGTGTGAATTTTTATATATCCAGGAAGCTACTTGACCTCCAAAAACGACTTTAGTTGTACAGCTGCTCTCTGACACAGCCGAAGCGTGAACTTTAGTAGCGCGAATGTCTTCCCATCATTTCTTTTTGTCGCTTCTGGTAGCAATGCTGAGTATCTCAACTCTACGCTACGCCAGTATTATTATTTCGTAAACACTTCGTCAACAACAAACCACAAAAAACTGTTCAACTATTGCGATTGTATATCACTAGCAGTGTTTACGAAATAATAATACTGGCGTTGCGTAGAGTTGAGAGACTCGGCATTGCTACTAGAAGCGACGAAAGAAATGATGGGAAGACATTTGCGCTACTAAGGTTCACGCTTCGGCTGTGTCAGAGAGCAGCTGTACAACTGAAGTCGCTTTTTGGAGGTCAAGTAGCTTCGTGGATATATAAAAATTTACACAGAAAAAAACTAATGAAAAATGAGCGAAAAGTGAGACAAAAAGCGAGACGTCAAGTACACGCAAGACAAATTCGAAGAAATTCCATAAATTAGAATTTTGGTCTTTTGAAAGAAAATTTTTCAGAAATTTCCGGCGTCTTCGGCGCCGAAAAGGTTGAAATATAATTCCCATCCTCTATTAATCCCGCACCCTCCGAGAGGAGTGGATTAAAAATCCCACTGGGGATTAAAAGAGGTTATACGGTATCAAGCTTGTCAAATACCAAAGACAGACGCTAGTTTCCTTTTTGTGCCATGTAACAAGTTTTTAGTGAAAATGGTGTCTGTGGACCCGACAATCAAATTTCATTTACCATACGAACAAATTTAATACAAACTTTGTTAATGTAAATATAGTTTGCTTTCAAAGAACTGAAAAAGAATCAATATAAACAAAAGTACCCAGACCACGCACTAGTAAATTCACTAAGTTTGTGTATTCCATTTCTCTCGTCAGGAGTCAATCAAAATTATCTGAATATAGTTTCCAAGAATAGAACAATGTTGCTGAAAAAATTAAATATCCCTGGTAAAATTGAATTGTCCCGGCGTAAATTTGATTTACGCCGTGACAAATTTTTTATACGCTGTAGTTTCTAACATCTTTCACAATCAAATTTCATTTCACCTAGTAAATAAGTGTAAATATAGTTTGTTTGCAGAAAACTTTTACATTGAACAACAACAAATCATGAGAAATTTTTAGGTCAAAAAGTTGAAAGAGACTTTTCTTAAAGTTTATTTTAAAAAGTCTATGAAATAATTGTTTTTGCATTAACACTAGACAAAACAAAAAAATTTGCTTCAAAATTAGTGGAATATTTTGCAGAATTGCATTATTTAATTCATATTTTCGCCTTGCCTTTAAAAATATTAACTTAACGAGTTAATTGGTTGTGTATGTGTAGATATATTTGTGAGGGCCCTTCTCAGCCTGAAACACCATTTTTGAAATTAATTAAAAGAACCGGAAAGTGGTATATGAAAGCGCCTGTTACTTTCTTATTACATAGGCACTCATACAATATTCATATCCTATTGTGTAGAGGAGGAGATGTGCCTCCTAACGTATACCGTGATCTGTCTAATAGAACCACACCCCCTGATTCGAAATCGTGTTTGTGGCATTGCGTTTTTTACCCTTTCTTAAAAACTTCTCTTATACAAGTTACCCCTCAATATGTAGTGCTATCAAGTGTTTCCTTTTTACAAAAGAACATCAACAGTGGGTAACGTTGCTATAGGTATGAGTAATAGACCATTCGATAGCCCAACTCTCGCTGAATCACGTAGTTAACGCCTTTTCGTCTAATCTAGAGAAGAATTATTCTTACAGTCAAACCTGGATACAACATTACCCAAGGGAGCGACCATAGGGTGGTGTTGTATCGAGGGTTCTTTTGACTACATTTTAGTCAAAGCTGACCAAATCGGTCCGTTTTCGAGTCGTGTTATATCGGGGCGGTGTTGTATCCAGGTTCTACTGTAGCACAGGAAATTAAATATATTGATTTTTATATAGGTATATAGCCAAAATGTCAGGAAAAATCAGAAATATTTCCGAAAACACTTTTCACAAACACTGTTTTAGATAAGAGATGCCTGAGGGATTAAACCCAGTCCTCGTGACTTTAATTTTTTAAAAGGACATTTGGGCTAAAAAAGCCGTTTTGAAAAAGGGCATTTTATCCAGTGATTATGGCTATAGCGAATATTTATAAGCTATTGGTTATTTATAAGCGAACTAAAGATAGAATTTGTCTTTTTGCGATGTTGCGATGCGATATTTTTGATGAAAAAATTTGCGATGCGATATTTGGAAAAAATCTGGTGCGATACATCGCAGCGATGTGCGATGTTTTTCCCACCCTGACCCGAATCACCTTAATTATAGCAACAACCAAACAAATAAACATTTCAATACTCAAAATTCAACAGTGGAAGATTCTTGTTTGTAAATATTAATTGCTCTGCTTTCTCAGAACTCATTGCTGGATCTTGCTGGATAACTCATATTGGATCTTCTGTTGTCATAGGCGTCCCTTGCCACCGAGAAAATCTGTTCACTAGGCGGACTGTTCACCATAGAAGAAAGAAAGCGACGCGCTACTTTGGCCAAGACTGAATACGTCTCCTCTTTCGCCTTAACTAAAAGCAATTATATTGGAAAAACTTCCTTTACCAACCTTCCAGAATTCCAAATGATGCTCTTCCGGGTCGATGCGCTTTAACTTGTTGAATGACTTCATCTCAATAATTAATCAACAGAATAATAACTCTGCAAAAAAGCCTGAACTCATTTCTGCTCCTCCACATCGAACTTCGAAAATAACAAGTCCAAAATCGTTTCGCACATTTCTCCAGCGCCGGCTCCCTCAGGTCCTCAATATGGTTGTGCAGCACTTTCGCAATTTTAAGTAAGACGGGAATCGCTTTATCTGCTCAACACATTTGCTTTGAGGCAGCTTATCACCTTCTCCAGCAGTGAGATGTCCCTTCAGATTTGCTGGCCGCGGTTCGGCATCGTAATCGCTTTGTTGCAAGCACGGCACTTTGCTTCTGTCGCTGAGGTCTTTGTGAAGAGCAATTTGCTAGCTTCTCTTTCTTCTTTCAGCTCGTTTTTCAAGAAGAGGCTCATTCTGGAGAAAAAAACATGAGAAACAGCAATATTACTAACAAAAAAGCAGAAAAACAGCAAAACAAGGAAAATAACGGAGAAAACAATGTTGAGAAATATAACATTTCTTGAAAAACAAAGTGCGATATTTTCAAAATTTGCGATGCGATGTGCGATGTTTTTGAAAATTTGCGTGCGATGTTTCGATGCGATGTTTTTTGCACGAATCGGCTGCGTGCGATGCGATGTTGCGATGCGATACATCTCATCGCTTCTATCTCTAAAGCGAACCCTCCTGGTTAAATCTGTACTTGCTTGTGGTGCATTATCGGCATTATTGTGCATTATTTGGGGAAAATATAGAGCAATTGAGTAGAATATGAAAATAAAGAGCAATTGAATGGGTACATTATATCGAGGTTTGACTGTACCGCGAAATAAATATATTTTAAAATTATTTGCCATTTTTTAGATCACAAATTATTCGTGAAAAAGTGCTTGTAACATTTTCTAGAACGATCACCCTATACTTAAATTAGACATAAGACTGAACAGCAAAAAATAGCGTTTATTTTGACACCAAATGAAGCAACAGTTGAGAATAAAACTGTTACAAACTATGCATAATTAATGTTTAAGTTGTAAGACGAGTTTCCTATAATTGTTTTCCTGTTAGCCAAATTATCAAATGTAACACCAGATTCGTTTTCAGCATGATCGATTCGCTTACAAAAGTGCTCTTACAAGCCCAAAGATGATCCCCAAAATGTATAGATTAGAAAGGTCCTCATTTGCGTTCTTTTTGACCGTGTTGGACCTATTCATTAGTTTAGCAATGCCCTATGACCTGTGGTCTGTGTGGATCTAGAGTTTTATTATTTGTTGTCTGAGTGGAATTTGAAATTTTACATTGAGTTTGGAATTCCAAGAACACTTCTGTAAGCAATTCGATTATACTGAACACGAATCTGTTGTTACAGTCAACGCTCGATTTAGTGATCATCCGATTTAGTGTTCAGCTCGATTTAGTGTTCACCTAGAGCGGCCCCAGAGTGAACACTAAATCGAGCGTCGACTGTACATTCAATGGTTTGGCTAGAAGAAAAGCAATTGTAGGAATTTCGTGTTACAACTAGGGTTGGGTGATGGTAATATAACCGGTCTTACAACCGGTTATATAACCGGTTAAATAACCGGTCATTTCAATTACCAATGAGCTTTAGCCAGTAGTTGCCGCCTACGCCTTTTCGGCGCTGCACAAAATTTCAGCAGAAAGAGTGCGCCGGCGCCCATTTTGTAAAAAAGTAACATTTTTTCGTTTTTAAATTTACAATATTATTATTAAATGACTGACACGTAAAATGCGGTCATTGAATAACAATACTAGAGAGTACGCTGCGCCGATGGAGCATCAGCGCTGACTTATTCAGCGCCCAGCCCCCTACTACATGTAGATGGTGCGGGTTTGCACTGGTTGTTTGGGTACATTATTGGTTGGGGTACACGCTAGTGGGGCGAATTTATTTCGTGGTATACCTAACGAAATAAAAAGTAAAATATGCGTTAGGAAGGTCATTACCTTCTCTACACAATAGGATATAATAATTTTATGAGTGCCTATGTAGTAAGAAAGATACAGGTCTTTTTATATACCACTTTGTGGTACTTTTAATTACTTTTTGAAAATGGGCTTTCAGGCGGAAAAGGGCTCTTTTAAAAAAATCTACTGCGATAGATAAATTTAGCGTGAAATTCGGCATCTAAGCGAGCTGGTCTCACAGTTCGTATTTCTCGTGTTAACGTATCTAGCAGGTTTGGTGGTCTGTTTGAGCTCAACAAGATAGCTTTAACCGAAATTCGAGATCTTGTCTCTACAATATTTTGTCAAATGTTGACCATATGTTGACCCCTCAAGATTTTTCTCCCACGGAGTTTTATACGTCAATTTTTTTATAAATAGTAATAAATAAATAATAAATCACAAGTACAAAATTTTCTTCTGGGGTCATAATTGTCAAAACAATTTTTATACTGCAAAAATTGACATTTTTTCAATTTCAGAAAATGTTAACTGTAGATGCTGACCCCAATTATAATTACAGCCATTTGCTAATCTTTCGTTACTTTTATTTAAAAAAAAAACTTGATTTGCGAGCTCACTTTTATAAAAATTTCGAAATACAGTCGAACTCCGATACAAGGCCACCCCGATATAAGGCCACCCCGCTATAAGGCCACCTCGAGACCAATTTTTGGCCAGCAAAGAAAGAAATTAGTCAAAGTTCACCCCCGATATAAAGCCACCCCGATATAAGGCCACCTTCGGCCGGTCCCCAGGGATGGCCTTATATCGGAGTTCGACTGTACTAAAAGAGTTTATTAATCAAGGCATCAGGAACGAGTTTTGCATTACATTCACACTTGAAATAATTATCTAAACAACCATAAATCTTTTTATTTTAAATCCATATCCTGTTACTAGCCTCATTCTAACGTATTCTAGCATCAGAAATTCTTTTACATCCTTATTTTCTATCATAAATGGCTCTAGATTATTGGTTCTATGCTTGAATTCAAATACATATGGACATCTCTCAGTCGCAGTTAAAAATTTCTGTTAAAACAAATAAAACATTATTTTTGTACAAAATAGTTGGCTCTATTTCACAATAAAATAAGTTCGCCTTGGTGACCTCCCTGTTGTTTTTGGGACTTTTCAGGCTTGAGCTAGGGCAATGGTTGTTAAACGTATGTTAGGAACACGTACGTATCTCGGAGAGGGCGTGGTGTTATTGTAGGCTAACCGTGCTAAGCCCAATCGATTTTTTTTTCCAAAAAAACATTATAAGATAAAAACACCGTAAAAGTCGAAAAGGTGTAAGCCAATGAGCTTTAGCCAATAATTGCCGCCTACGCCGTTTCGGCGCTGCACAAAATTTTAGCCGAAAGAGGGCGCCGGCGCCCATTTTGTAAAAAAGTCATATTTTTTCGTTTTAAAATTCAACATCCACATCAAATTCATAACATTTGTCAACGCATTTAATCCTTTATTGACAAATTTCTACAAATTTTCAAAAATATGTTTGACTTTTAGTGAGTTTTAGATTTTTGAGCGTGCAACTATGCCTCTGCGGTTAGTGGTGGCCAATCCTTGCTTAACCTTAACACTCTCACACTCGAGCCAGTGCTAGGCGATTCTCCGCTCTTGACTCCGCTCTCGGCTCGGAGATTCTCCGCTCCTAGCCAAGAGCAAGAGCAGGAGCAAAATTGAGAGATTAAGAGTAGGGTTGGGTGATGGAAATTTTCCACGGAAAATTTCTGGAAACTTTCCAGAAACTTTCCGGAAAGAATTAAGATTCTTTCCAGAGCCTTAAAATTTGGAAAGATTCTTTTTGGCGCAAATTCAAATTTCTTAACATGTCCTTGATATTGCTGTCCTCAAATTTTGTCATTTTTCATTTGCCTGTATTTAGCTCACTTTATTCTTTTCTTTTATCCGCTTTTGTTTAGCAATGCCAAAACAAAGCCAATAAGCTGGAGCTGGAGATATTTTAAACGCGAAGAAGATCCGAAGGGAAAAATTGTTGGATTTTGTATCTTCTGCGACCAGCAATATGTGGATAACGCCACAAGGCAAGAAGCTCATCTAAAGGTAAAATTTCTGACATCTTTGACATTCTAATTACCATCTTTAGAACTGCAACAAAGTTGGTGCCGAAGCGAGGAAGCAAATCGATCACCTCTCGAAGAAGCCTGCTGTCCGAAGAAGTCGAAGTCTGTCGCCGGAATCGAAGAAGACAAAGCTCTCCGAATCTGTAATCTTGCAAGGCAGCACTGGAAGCATCAAGCACTTCTTCGACTCAACATCTAAAGAAGATCAGGAAGAGCTGGACATTCTCCTGACAAGGTTGGTTTTCTGAGAGAACTTTTCTATCTTCTTGCTTCTACCTTTTCATTTAGGCTATCGCCACTGGGAATATAGCTCCGAACATCCTTGACAATCCGTTTTTCAAGCATTCCGTCGCCAAGCTCAAGCCATCATACAAGCTGCCGAACCGTCAGCAAAAGTTTGCAAAGGCTTTGATTCCGGCAGAATTCAATCGTGTGAAGCAAGCTCTGGAGGACTCTTGCAACAAAGTGGGTATTCAAAGTTTCACTTGTGGTATCTTTATGTTCAGGCCGATTTCTTGGCAATCTCTTCGGATGGTTGGACAGACGTGCGCAGCAATTCCATTATCAACGTGGTCGTTCACACTCCGAAGCCATTCCTCTACGATTCAATCGACGCAACTGCAGTGGAAGTAACTGGGGATCTTGAGCGAATCCAGCATACTGGTAAGAGTTTGTACTCGCTAAAGATTTTCAGCTCGATTTTAGGAGACTTCATCGCCGGAGTACTGTCAGAGCAAATCAACAAACTAGGCAAGCACAAGATCGTCGCTGTCGTTACTGATCATGCTGCCAATATGCGAAACGCCTAGAAGAAATTGGCTCTGGAATTCCCGTGGATTCTCTTTCAAGGCTGCAAGGCTCATGCAGTTGATTTGGCCGCAAAAGACATCTGCAAGAAGACGAAGATTGCTGAGTGCTTGAAATACTGTGTTGAAGTGGCTAAGTTCTTCAGGTAAGATTGGTTTTTCAGTGGTCGATAACTTGATATGATTTTAGGAAGAAGACGCCGGAGCTAATTCTTTCGAAGGCGCAAGTCGAGCAAAGCGGTTCATCGTTGATCCTTCAGCTACCGGTTCAGACTCGCTGGGAACATGGTCAAGGCTGGTCTCTTCTATTATGTCAAGTGAAGTAGCTCTTAAGTCTGCGATCTGTGCTCCTGGAATATTGAAGGATGCGACGCTTAAGCGAGAAGCCGAACGACTCCGGAAGATGCTCTGGGAATCAGAAGACTTCTGGCTCGACGTAAAGGATTGTCGAAAAGTTCTTTCTCCGCTGGCTGATGCTATCACTGGAATCGAAGGGAACAAGGTGAACTCAAGGAGGTAAGTCGCTTTATTGGTTGAATTGATTGATCTGTTTCTTAGGTCTTACAGGATCATTCGCCAAATCAAAAGCTGCTGTTGAAGAAAGTTACTGGTTTAATGATTTAAAAGACGAGCTGAAGGAGGTAGGGTGTCTTTTGCTTACTTGTTTAACTTTCTGTTCAGATCCTTAGGGTTCGCCAAGAGTTCGCCAAGTCGGATGTTGCTTATTTGCTGGAACTGCTCGAGCCATCGCAAAGAGCACAATCGCTAACGGATGAAGAAAAGCAAAGAGCCATCGATCTCTTGGCCAACAAGTGCCTCAAAAATCCCGTGTTTGCTGGTCGAGAACAGGAAGTAACATTTATTTATCGTTTACTTTGTTAATTTTTGTTTTAGGTGCTGGCTGAGTGGGCTTCGTGGCTTGCTGGACCGGGGTCTTCGCTTTGGATAACCGTCGCTATGCGTGGATGCCGTCAACTCAATGGATGCGTTTACCTGGTGGAAAGCATTCTTCTCGGCACACTTCTCTCCAAAATCGTTCAGATGATCCACAATGTCCCGGTCTCTGCTTCGTCTACAGAAAGGAACTAGTCGCTCCGGGGTGGAATTCACACAAAAACTTCGTAACAGGTTTGTAGTCTTGATTTTGATTTGAAATTTCATTTTGATTTTAGGATGAAGGTCGCCACGGCTTCGCAAGTGACATTCATAAAGCACAACCTCTTGTTGGAATTCGGGCATCTTTTCAAAGGTAGGCAGGGCGAGAAGGCTGTGGAATCCGAGGAACAGCTCGAAGAAGAGGATCTACAAGAAATTTGTGATAAGAATGATTTATTTAGTTTCGATTAATTGTTGATTTGAATGTTATGATGTTTTGTTGATGTAACAGAGGCTTTGTGCAAATAAATTCGAAGAACTTAAGTGGGAGAATCGAAAAAGTATCTTTCCAGAATTTTGGAAACTTTCTGGAAACTTTCCGGAAACTTTCAGGAAATTTTCTGGCAAAAGATTCTTTCCGGAAATTACAACCCTAATTAAGAGCCAAGAGCAAGAGCAGGAGCAAAATGGCCCTAGATATATTTGTGAGGGCCCTTCTCTGCCTGAAACACTATTTTGGAAATTAATTAAAAGTACCGGAAAGTGGTATATGAAAGCGCCTGTTACTTTCTTATTACATAGGCACTCATACAATATTCATATCCTATTGTGTAGAGGAGGAGATGTGCCTCCTAACGTATACCGTGATCTGTCTAATAGAACCACACCCCCCTGATTCGAAATCGTGTTTGTGGCATTGAGTTTTTTACCCTTTTCTTAAAAATTTCTCTTATACAAGTTACCCCTCAATCTGTAGTGTCATCAAGTGTTTCCTTTTTACAAAGGAACATCAACAGTGGGTAGCGTTGCTATAGTTATGAGTTATCGACCATTCGATAACACGGAAAATAACGGAGAAAACAATGTTGAGAAATATAACATTTCTTGAAAAACAAAGTGCGATATTTTCAAAATTTGCGATGCGATGTGCGATGTTTTTGAAAATTTGCGTGCGATGTTGCGATGCGATGTTTTTTGCCCGAATCGGCTGCGATGCGATACATCGCATCGCTTCTATCTCTAAAGCGAACCCTCCTGGTTAAATCTGCCCTTGCTTGTGGTGCATTATCGGCATTATTGTGCATTATTTGGGGAAAATATAGAGCAATTGAGTAGAATATCAAAATAAAGAGCAATTGAATGGGTACATTATATCGAGGTTTGACTGTACCGCGAAATAAATATATTTTAAAATTATTTGCCATTTTTTAGATCACAAATTATTCGTGAAAAAGTGCTTGTAACATTTTTCTAGAACGATCACCCTATACTTAAATTAGACATAAGACTGAACAGCAAAAAATAGCGTTTATTTTGACACCAAATGAAGCAACAGTTGAGAATAAAACTGTTACAACTATGCATAATTAATGTTTAAGTTGTAAGACGAGTTTCCTATAATTGTTTTCCTGTTAGCCAAATTATCAAATGTAACACCAGATTCGTTTTCAGCATGATCGATTCGCTTACAAAAGTGCTCTTACAAGCCCAAAGATGATCCTCAAAGGTCCTCATTTGCGTCCTTTTTGACCGTGTTGGACCTATTCATTAGTTTAGCAATGCCCTATGACCTGTGGTCTGTGTGGATCTAGAGTTTTTTTATTTGTTGTCTTGAGTGGAATTTGAAATTTTACATTGTGTAAGGAAATCCAAGAACACTTTTGTAAGCAAATCGATTATACTGAACACGAATCTGTTGTTACAGTCAACGCTCGATTTAGTGATCACCGGATTTAGTGTTCAGCTCGATTCAGTGTTCACCTAGAGCGGCTCAGAGTGAACACTAAATCGAGCGTCGACTGTACATTCAATGGTTTGGCTAGAAGAAAAGCAATTGTAGGAATTTCGTGTTACAACTAGGGTTGGGTGATGGTAATATAACCGGTTATTTCAATTACCAATGAGCTTTAGCCAGTAGTTGCCGCCTACGCCTTTTCGGCGCTGCACAAAATTTCAGCAGAAAGAGTGCGCCGGCGCCCATTTTGTAAAAAGTCACATTTTTTCGTTTTAAAATTTACAACTGTAACAACAACTATAACTACAACTACAACTATAACTGTAGATGCTGACCCCAATTATAATTACAGCCATTTGCTAATTTTCGTTACTTTTATTGTAAAAAAAAACTTGATTTGCGAGCTCACTTTAATAAAAATTTCGAAATACTAAAAGAGTTTATTAATTAAGGCATCAGGAAACGAGTTTTGCATTACATCACACTTGAAATAATTATCTAAACAAACCTAAATCTTTTTATTTTAAATCCATATCCTGTTACTAGCCTCATTCTAACGTATTCTAGCATCAGAAATTCTTTTACATCCTTATTTTCTATCATAAATGGCTCTAGATTATTGGTTCTATGCTTGAATTCAAATACATATGGACATCTCTCAGTCGCAGTTAAAAATTTCTGTTAAAACAAATAAAACATTATTTTTGTACAAAATAGTTGGCTCTATTTCACAATAAAATAAGTTCGCCTTGGTCGCCTCCCCTGTTGTTTTGGGACTTTTCAGGCTTGAGCTAGGGCAATGGTTGCCAAACGTATGTTAGGAACACGTGCGTATCTCGGAGGGGGCTTGGTGTCAATCGATTTTTTTTTCCAAAAAAAACATTATAAGATAAAAAACACCGAAAAGTCGAAAAGGTGTAAGCCCAATGAGCTTTAGCCAATAATTGCCGCCTACGCCGTTTCGGCGCTGCACAAAATTTCAGCCGAAGAGGGCGCCGGCGCCATTTTGTAAAAAAGTCATATTTTTTCGTTTTAAAATTCAACATCCACATCAAATTCATAACATTTGTCAACGCATTTAATCCTTTATTGACAAATTTCTACAAATTTTTAAAAAATATGTTTGACTTTTAGTGATTTTTCAGATTTTTGAGCGGTGCAACGGCCAATCCTTGCTTATCCTTAACACTGTCACACTCGAGCCAGTGCTAGGCGATTCTCAGCTCTTGACTCCGCTCTCGGCTCGGAGATTCTCCGCTCCTAGCCAAGAAAGAGCAGGAGCAAAAATTAAGAGATTAAGAGCCAGAGCAAGAGCAGGAGCAAAATTTTGAAGCAAAAAGCCAAGAGCAGGAACGAAAATTTCGAAATGCCCAGCACTGGATAGAACTTATTTTTAATGCTGAACACGATAGTGCCGTTTAATTGGCTCGATTGAAGATTTTGACCCCTAAGAGTAGTCTAGTACCCCTTTTTGTGCGGGTAGCTGGAGTAGGGAGAAGAGAAATCTAGATATTTTACAAGTTTTTGAACGTCTCCATTCATTGACTGCGGTTCTTCTTTCAAACAATTTTCATCATTTTGCAAAATTCAGTAATTGTTTCAAATTTTCATTTATTTGTTCTAAGCTTGAGTCTCGTATATCAATAAAGATTTTTATTGAAACTAAAGATCAAAGTCTAAGTACAGAAACTTTTTTCCCCTAAATAAACTGATTTCGGAAAACATTTATATTTGACAATCCAAGTTTCAAGTAATATTGGAAGATCTAAGGATTTCGAATATAACAGGATTACAGATAAGAATTTAAAGCTAAAAAAGCAGTCTAAAAAAATTTTCAGAATACGCAACCTTAAAACTTGTATGAATAATTTATATTATTAAGATATTAAAAAAAAAACTAAAAAAAAAAAAAATAAAATATAGATATTTATATGACCCCTTGATCAGTTAACGTATTCCGTGCATGGACTGGCTTTCTAATATAGCATTGGAATACGGCGGTTATGATAAAGGCTAGAATTTTACTCAAGCTACTTTTTCCAATAACTGTTCTGAACTTAGAGACCTTAAGTCTGGGGTAGCTAGTCTGAATATTTGTTTCATTGTTAAAAATATATATTTGTATAATTGCTTAAATAGACAAACATTTGTGTTTACATACCTTTCCAGACTTCGGCTTTAAAAAATACTTTAGACTTTTGTCTTTCAAAATTATATTAGGCTTCTGTTTTCCGGAAATGTTTTTAGGGTTGCGTATTCTGAAATTATTTTAGACTCTTTTTCGCTTTCAAAAATTACCTAGGCTTGGCTATTTCGAAAGGCTTAGGCTTTCAAAATTACATCAAACTTGGATTTTCAAAAAGAAATGTATTCCGAAAGTCTCGTTTCTTTAGGGGAAAAAAGTTACTGTTTAGACTTAGGTCTTTACATTACAATAAAAATCTTTATTGATATACGAGACTCAAGCTTAGAACAAATAAATGAAAATTTGAAACAATTACTGAATTTTGCAAAATGATGAAAATTGTTTGAAAGAAGAACCGCAGTCAATGAATGGAGACGTTCAAAACTTGTAAAATATCTAGATTTCTCTTCTCCCTACTACAGCTACCCGCACAAAAAGGGGTACTAGACTACTACTAAGCAGCCATTTAAAATTTTTTGAATGAAAGTCTCTAAATCTATTCACCACATTGATAGCTTTTCACAAGTCTGTGCTCATTAGATATCTCTGGATCTCAACTTTCGAATGTGGTATCGTGATATTTTCAGTAGCTCATTTTATTCTATGAAAAGTTAATAAGTATAGAAAGATTCGACGCTAGTAGCGAATACCCCCCCCCCCAACGATTTTCACTTTTTTATTTTAGTAAAAGGTACCCAAATATATGTCCCAGACCCCGGAAAATGTGCGCAAACTCTTCATTAGTGACTCCCGAAGGGGCGCAGGGGGCTTGAGAGTTAGAGATGCGCGCACGCACTTACCTTAGACATGATTCCGAGAAGTACACTTGATCATAAAATGCATATAGAGTCTATTTTTGCCACGGCCCGAGTTGAAAAACATGGTAAAGCAGCTAAAAAAAAAGTGGCCCCTGTATTATTCCCTTCCCCTCCCAATACAGCCCATAATCCCTTTTAAACTGCTTTTCTGGTCCCTTTATGGCAAAATTATTGCATAAAAATGGTTTTTAGACACTCCCAAAAAAGTCGGTTTTGGGGGGGGGGTATATGACAGTAGGTCCGACTTTTTGGGGGGGGGTATATTACGGTAGCTTTTTTTTGGGGGGGGGGGGGGCGGTATATGACAGTAGCGTCGTATTTCCTTTAATGCGCCCCCGCTCTAATAAGCGCCCCACTCGACTTTGAGGGTCTGGATCTCAGTGTAGAAGCAATATTTTGCAAAGCTGTATGATACGTTTTCTTAACTACCACGAGCTCTACCGATTCCACTTTTTAGATTTTGGTTGAGCACCCAAAAATCTCGAAATCGAATCCCAAATGTTCCGATTTTGGGTTTAAAAATAAGCGCCCCGCGCCGCTTATTAGAGGAAATACGGTGACCTTTTCATACCTTCTTTTATTTTCAGCTTGAGAAAACAAATATTTGAAGATTCTTTTTATTCAACAATTTGAATGCTTTTTGTCTCGAGAGGTGTTACCTAAACAGTTCTGATAGAAATTACAAATTTAAAGTATTTTTTCGCGCAGTTTTTCATAGGCTTAAGAACCAAGTATTTGGTTCTTAAAAACTGTGTAAAAAGGTTATGCCATGTTTTTCAAAAAAACCACAAATGTATTAAAAATGAAACTTTATATACTTTTTAATTTTCGATAAAATAAAATGAGATACTAAAAACCACGACACCACATTTGAAAGTTGAGATCCAGAGATATCTAATGAGCACAGAGTTGTGGAAAGCTAGCAATGTCGTGAAGAAATCCATAGACTTTCATTCAAACTTTTTAAATGCCTGGTTAGAAGGTCAGAACATTAAGTCGAGCTAATTAAACGGCACCGTCGTGTTCAGCATTAAAAATGGGTTCTATCCAAGCAACTACAGTCGAGTCCCGCTATAGTGCGACCCCAAAAGTTCGTTCCAGCCTCGGGTCCGACAATTTTTTCACCTCGATTTTCAAAGCTTTTTTTAATTCTGTTTTGACAGTCTGGTCGGAAATATCGTAAGGATTCCGATTTTGCCGATCGTTTTTCAAAAACCTAAAATTTTTTCTTTTAAAAAAGGAAAAACCCGCTATAGTGCGACCACTTTTCAAAAAGTGGTCGCACTATAGCGGGTTTTTCCTTTTTTAAAAGAAAAAATTTTAGGTTTTTGAAAAACGATCGGCAAAATCGGAATCCTTACGATATTTCCGACCAGACTGTCAAAACAGAATTAAAAAAAGCTTTGAAATCGAGGTGAAAAAATTGTCGGACCCGAGGCTGGAACGAACTTTTGGGGTCGCACTATAGCGGGACTCGACTGTATCACAATCGAGTGCGGGAGTATTAACTCTACAAAATTACGATAAAAAATTACAGGTGGACTAAGGCGATCTCTCTATTGTGGAATATTATAATTAAGCAAATAAACATACTTCTTTTAGAATTTGTATCAATTTTTCGGCCATTCAGTATTTTTATTTATGCGGGCGTCGTATTTAAGCTCTTTTCTTCTGCGTACTTCATGATTGGCTAATAATGCTGGCTTGTGCAAATACTCTACTATGCTTTCCACATCTAGTTCAGGAGAAAATGTAGTGTAGTCGAAAAGTGGAGTGTCCATTCCCAAGGTATAGTTAAATGGATTACAATATGGCTGACAATCTTGTTTATTTGCCAACAAATTTAGGGAATTAGTTTTTCCCAAGCTTTTGAATATATAATCGTAGCAATCAAAAGTCGGCACATCGGTGTACAGGTAAAGTTTTTGGTCAGACCAAAGGTGTTCAACAAATTTACTGTGGGAATTACAGCTTGCAAACATTCTAAAGTAGCACCTTTTTCTGCTCGAATGACAGTGGAAAGACACCGAATATGTTTAGAATAGAATTTAGAAAATTCTGTAAGACTAGTGATATAGTTTGGCTGGATTTGATTATAGTATGCACTTGATTCAAAGCCTTTTTTATAAAAGAACTAATCAGAATGTTTAGTTTGTTAAGAAACATAAGGGTAATAAGCAAAATTTCTGTGAACTAATGCATAAGTTTGCTTGTTTATTAAACTCAGAGTGGTGTCGAGTTCTTTGCGGGTACTAAGCCAAATATGGATATTAAAAGATCACTATTTATGCAGTTTTCCATTACAAGCTGGAGCAAAATATAGAAAAGAGGCTATTGCAAAAGCTTTATTTGCGAAATAAGTTACAAAAGAAGAGAATGACTAAGAAAGAATCTTGGCGAGACAAAAACAGGTTTCAATAAACTATACTGTTTTGTTTACTTAGGCCTCAACACAATGAGGAGTCTGTTTGCGGATGCTAAATCAGATTTCTAACTCGGAAAAGGCCATAACTTTTTTTTTCAATTTTTCAAAAATTTTTCTGTTATTACTATCTTGTAGCTAAGATTCAGAGCTACCAGATGAGCATTTTATAAATTGGATTTCTATCAAAGTTGAGATAAAATGTAAGACTCCGCCTAAGACTCCTGACTAGAATTTGAGTCAGGAGTCTTGGGCGGAGTCTTATATTTTTATCTCAATTTTTTGAAGGACATTTACATTATAAAATGCTGATCTTGTAGCCCTGAATCTTAGCTACAAGATGGTCATAACAGAATAATTTTTGAAAAATTGAAAAAAAAAAGTTATGGCCTTTTCCGAGTTACAAATTTGATTTAGCATCCGCAAAAAGACTCCTCATTGTGTTTGAGGCCTTACAGAGTGAGAGCCAAGTAAAAGTAGAAATTTGCACCAATAAGAATGATTCGCTAAGCTCGACATCAACCCAGGTGCGTACTTGCGCAGGCGTCAACGCCGGCGCCGGTGTGCGCCCGGAAATTTTCCGAAAAATTTAGGGCGCAGGCGCCAGCGCTCGGCGCCTATTTCAATACAGCGCGGTGCCCGGTGCCTAATTTTTCCACAGTTTTCTCTGCTTTTATAACATCTTGGTTTAAAACAAGCTTTCTCTTTTCGATCGATTTTGCCCAACTTTTAGATGATTCATAGTTGTTTTCTCTTCAGCACTCTGCTTTTTTCTTCAATTTTAACATTAATGTTTAAAAAACACCTCACTAAAAAATCTGTGACCGTTTCACTAAAAATGGCTTACTACTTGCGTACCAGAACAGAAAACATTCTCTTAAAAAGCAAAGCCATTTTAATTTACAATCGAGATTTAATTGGTTACCAAAAATATATAAAGCGGATATAAAGCAGAAGTGAAATAAAATACTTGAATCGTTTACCAGTATATAATGTACTTATTTAAAGCTCGGCGCCAATTGCGGCGCTCAGCGCCAGTTTCTTAGGGTGCCGGCGCACGGTGCTGCGCTCGGTTTAGATTCTCATCCAAATACAAAATAATCAAAAGGGGAACCAAGATGAAATGGGAGGGGAACCAATGGCACTAGTGCTAAAAAGTGATATCTTAGTATTAAGTCTACAAATAAAAAATTCGACCTGTTTCGGTGTCGGAGGGGTGTTCAGACACCCATTTAATAAGTACGAAGTGTGCCAAATCTTCGCAACTACTTGTTTTGCTCATAACTGTTCGAATTCATTTTGTCTTGAAAAGATTTTTGTTAACGATCAAAGAGACTTTAGGCAGACAAAAAACACTAAAAAACAGAGAGACTTCTTTGTCTGGTGCTGTTTCAAGACCGAAAGTGCCGAAATCAGCCTGCTGACATGTAATAATTGAAGTAAAGAATCGGTTTAGCTTTTCAAAGGACCGTAGTTGTTGATGCAAATGAAATTTGGCAAATTAAAATGCGTGCAGGACACTTCTCTTATGACTAGCACTCTACTCTTTGGAGTTATTCAGAGCGACTCAAAAGAGTACAATGAGATGGAACAAGTTTTGCCTAGGTTTTCCAAGCTGATTTACTGGCGGGGATCAAGATTAATTGAGTGGTGAAGATAAAGGTAAAGTGCTCCAAATTCACTCAATGTTTCGATGATTTTGTAAAAATTTATCAAGGTGATTATGGTCATCTTAATCACCATAATCTACTTGACCAAGCAAAAAAATTAATAGAAATTATAGTATAAAAGGAGTGTCTTCCTGAACCGAAACAGGCCCAAATAATAAAATTCAAAAAAATGCTCGTCAAAAAAACGCCAATTCTAGTGACTTTTAATTTTGTGTTTGCTCCCTTTTTGTGTTCAAATTTTGCACAAATAAAATTTCTCTATTAAATAAAACTATAAAATATTCTCAGAGCTAAATTCATTATGGATCAGTCAGGAAAAGATAGCGGAGCTAAATTCACGTTAGTTTTAATATTTATTTGGTTTCTCGACGTATTTTCGAAGTTTTTTCTTTAGGTCTCCAGACTCATCCTCTACAAGTTCATTCAAGTTCGGTCAAGTTGCCGTAGAAGATTTTGCTACTGTTCAGCGAAAGCCTTCATCTGCTTCTTTTTGCGAAACTAATGCTTCAGAGGACGCAGGTCAGGAGACTGGTGAGCGCAGATTGTCTTACTCTCCGTCAGAACACAGCGCTTCATTAAAAGTCTGTTTTTATAACAAATAAGTTCAAAGATTATATAAACACATTTTTCACTATTCTAAGATTTCGAAAAACTCATTCGTTGAGAAAATCCGTACAAAAAAAATTTATGTCTAGTTGCTAGCAGTGTTGTGAATCTTAGAATTACGGCATCAGCTCACAGCACCGGCGCCGAAAATTTAGGCATCGGCACCATCTCACGGCACCGGTACGGTGCCGTGAGCTGCCGGTGCCGCACCTGTTCCACTTACAACACTGATACCATCCATCTCACCTTGAAAAAATCACAACAACTAGATTATTTAATTGACTGTAGTGTAAGGGGGGGGCTTGGGTTGCTTGGGGAATTTTCCGTTTAAATATAAATACATACCTTAGAAATAATTACGAGCAAGACTCTTGATCAAAAATGCATTTAGAGCAGGGCTCCCAAGTTTTTTTTTCACCTTTTGGCTTTTTTCTGCCAACTTTTGCTTTTTTCTGCCACCATTTTACTTTTTTCTGCCACCTTTTGCTTTTTTCTGCCACCTTTTACTTTTGGTTATTATTCTTTTCGACCTACAGAAGTGTTTAAACTTGTTTAAACCAAACCATATGAAACAATAAAAAATAAGGTATGCACCCAGGTGGATTCGAACCGGTGGCAGAAAAAAGATTTATCCGTAAGAAAACATTGAGTACAACACAAACAAAATTCAAACAAAATTCACTTTAAATTTATTAAAAAAATTGCCCACTTTTTTGTTCTAAGATATTTTGTGCCGAGATGCTGTAAATTTTTCGAAAATAAGTACAAATAAGTACATTCGTCGAAAATAAGTACATTTCTTTTAAATAAGTATATCTTAAATAAATAAGATTCTGGGTCCTCAAATAAGTACATTTCTTATAAATAAGTACACTTGGGAGCCCTGATTTAGAGGCTCTTTTTGCCCAGCTCCAGTGACCAAAATATAGTGAAACAGGCAAATGGTCGAAATTTTAAAATCGCCAAAACTCAATTTTTTGTCGACCAGAATTCAAAAATAATGTCTTTTTTGAACTCCTGAGGCGAAATACATTCTAAAAAATAGATAAAGGGATAAATTTACCGTTTAAATATAATTTGATCAAAATAAATGTCAAACCTATTTTTTTATTAATTTCACAAAGCTTAATGATTTCTATATTTAGCAAGATGTCAAACAGAGAACTATCACTGCTGCTAAAATGGCCACCAGAACAACCACTAATAATCCGACTCCTGCTCGTAGCTTTTTGGATGGATATGATAAGTACAATGACAATGAACAGGCGCAAGAAAACAGTCAAGAGCTTAAAGATTAATTTATTCTCAGAAAAGTTGTGTATTATCATCCTCAACTAAAAGCATTCAATATCAATAAAAAAAATTCCATGCTAGATATGAAATTTGCCTTAGTTCCTGATTTTGTTTTGGCAGGAGTACACTATTTGGCCAGAGACAAAAGTGAGTTTTTCAGGTCTAAATATTTCATATGCCCTAAAAATATAGAAACGACGAAAAAATTTGGAAAGGCCGTTTTCGAAAAAAAATTCGATTGTCTTGGTCCCCCTTGTGGTTTTCGGTTATTTTTTGGTATTTTACCCCGTTTTGGTGACTGGAGCTTTGCAACAAGAGCTTTTTATGCATTTTGATCATGAGTCTTGCTCATCATGTCTAAGGTAAGTGAGTGCGCGCATCTCTAACTTACAAAGCCCCCGCGCCCCCTGCGCTCCCTTCGGTGCTTGGTGGCTTGGGGTTAAGACGCGCACACCCACACACCTTAGACACAAATCACTCGAAAGTGACTCTGGATGCATGAAAAAGCATGCATACCAGGGTTTCTTCATGTGGTACGCCCCAGTTAACAAAACTATGTTTAAATTTCATCTTTTTAACTCGCAAAATGACCAAGAACCATTGCAGAAATGACCAAAAAACACAGGAGGACCAAGGCAATCGATTTTTTTTTTTGAAAAATAGCCTTGCCCCACTTTTTTGCCCGTTTCTATCGTTTTTATAGCATTTAAAATACTTAGACCTGAAAAAACTCACTTTTGGCTCTGGCCAAATAGTGTACTTCAGCCTTAGTTTCATGAGATAACCACTTTCTAAGATGAAACTGGGAAAAAAGTTTTCAGAAAAAGCATGTTCCAAGTAAAACATTCGTCCTCAGATGAGGAAATCGAAAGAAATATTTCAAAAATGGCCAGTTTATTGAGAGCAATTTCATGGGACGGGACCGAGCTTAGGGTGCGGGTTTATCGAAAGTAAACTTTGTGGGCTTTCTTTGCTTGCCAACCAAATTTCGTGCCGGCTTACTGAAGTGCCGGTTAAATGCGAGAGCCGGTTTATCGAGAGTAATCTGTAAATTATTAAAAACTAGGCTTGAAAATGAACCGGTCATTTTCGAATTTGGTCATATAACTGCTTATATTTGAACTTTTAACTTTTAATTTTTAGCGCCGAAATTTTTTAACAGGCAAATTAAAATTAAACGAAACATTATATTAATTATCAACATTAATTTATTCAATCGTTACTTTCACGGGCTCGTCCATTTGCTGCTTCTTTCTCTCCGGCTTGAAGAGATCGGCATGTTCTCGACACCTTTTGGTTGTGTTGGATGAGTATGATTGTGTGGTGAGATACCAACTGTAATTTTTTTTAGTAAATTTCGACAGTTAAGTCTTACTGTTGAGAATAATTTGGAAGGCGAGACTTAGGGAAAAATTGCAATCTTTGAGCACTAAAAAAACTGAATTAATTGCACGCTAAGTACTGTAGACTTTATCGTATATTATCCAAGAAATTGAAATAAAAACTCCAGTACTAATTATTATTTCCCAAAAGAAAATGACCGAAAATGAGAAAAAAATTACCATCTCTAGTCCGATGACCAGAAAGTAAGCGGTCATGTTATTGAACCGCAACCCTATTAAAACCCGAGTAATTTCGTCTAAAGTACACTATACGGCGTATCTCGAAAATGCTCAAAACCATCTTTTTATGACGTTTCAGCTGCCAAAAATGTTTTCCAAAATCGTTTATTAAAAATTGTCTCAGATACGCAAGATTAAAATGTTACTGGTTCGTCAAACTGTGGTTTGTCAAATTTTCAAGCAGGAGAGATACAATTTTTTTAATTAAATTTTCACTAAAACCCAATTTAAAATCCAGTACAATAACTTTTCATCATCTTAATTAAGGACACTTTGTTGACTAGTTCGGACAAGACGAAAGAAATGTTTCGACTTATAGTTTGGTACCAATTCGAGTTTTTCACCAATGCAGTTGTGAAGGCTGAATGATTGGAAGCTTTCTACCGGCTGTGTCAAATAGAAATGTATGGTGAATCGAACTTTTGAAATAGCTTCCAGAAAGCGCTAAATTTTCAAATAAATTTATAATTACTTTTGTAAAAATTCTTTAATTACATTGTTGTTACAGTCCACTCTCGATACAGTGTAGTGCGCGGGGAATGGAAAAATATACACTATATCGAGAGTTACACTATATCGAAGGTTTCCAACGAAACAGTCAATGTTGTACACTATATCGAGAGTTTTCGCCTTAATGACCTGAACCCCAAATCAAAAAGATATTTCATTCGACAAAAATAATAATGGTACCATGTGAGAAATGAATTAACGGTTAGACGAGAAGTAACTGGTCATTTTTGATGTACATTTATGGCTTGTTCACGTTGTTCGAGTTAGTGTTAGAGTTCGAGTTCGGGTAAGAGGTGTTCATGTAGTCAAAACCCGAACTCTAACTCTAACTCGAAGGTGTTCACGTACATCGAGTTAGAGTTCGAGGTCGCGCCGCATGAAAAAAGCACCGCATGATCATCAGAATGCTGTTTTATATAATGACTGGCAAAATCAAACGCTCTATAAGCTTTCAACCGTCTCTTAATTGTTTCACCTTCACTGCCCTTCACTACATTTCTTTTCGGTTCTTTCAACCTCGGCAAAAAAGATCCAAGAATTCAATTGTAGCTCATCGTACCCTCTTATTAATGAATTTGGCGCTTTTATTTTTGGCAACTTCCATTACTGATTTCTTCTAGTTCAAAGTAATCAAACCTCACTCTTTTTCAGTACTGTTTGCTCAATTTGCAAAAACCGGATAAATTTACATTTTAGAGACAGCAATTTCAATAAAATTAGAAAATATACACTTTATCGAGAGCTGTTTTCTTTGTCGGGGCCGCAAAAAATATACACTATATCGAGAGTTACACTGTCTCGAGAGTGCACTATATCGAAGGTATGGTTCCTTATGTTTTTAAATTAACCAACCAAGTCGTAAAAAAAAATACACTGTATCGAGAGTTACACTATATCGAGAGTGCACTATATCGAGAGTAGACTGTACTAATTTTAATTAGTATTGTCTTCCTATTTCAAAAGCTTATAATTATTTTAAAGACCATGGTTTTTGCGCGCAACGACATGCGCGCAATTTGAATTGGCGGGGGACAGTTCTCTTTCGTCTCGCACTTTACTTTTTCGAGTCGTTTGATGTGACTGCAAAGAGTACACTCTGAGACCAAAGAGAATTTTCCTCCGCCAATTCAAATTTCGCTCATGCCACTGCGCGCAAAAACTATAATCCTTTAAAAAATCTTTAACACTCCAACACTTGAAACTGTTTTTCAGGAATTTCTCTAGAAAGGCTTTGATTGCCAGCCAACCAGTTTTGGCTGGGCGGTTTGGTTTTTTAGATCTTGGACTGTAAATTATGAAAACTAGGCTTCAACTATGACCGGTCATTTTCAAACCCGGTCATATTCTGGTGTAACCTGTGATTCTGACCCTAAATTCGTGTCCAGCATGACCGATCTGCTTGCAAAACCGCTCTTTAGATTTTAAAGCCACTGCAAAAATTAGATTCTATTCCAGACAATAAATATTCAAACGCCGAATTTTTCGACAGTTCAAATGTTTATTGTTTCGAGCGGAATATGAATTGGACAGTGAATTTTGAATATAAAGAGCAGTTCACAAGCAAATCGGCCATGCTTAACACGAATATAGTGTCAAAATTACAGGTTTCACTAGCTAGTTTTACGTCAAATTTTTAGAAAAATAAGATATTGTGGTCCAACCCCTGCCCCCCCCTCCTATAAATCTGACCTTTCCAAAATCGCTGTAACTACACTTGAAAACGAAACATTTAGGCCAAGACCTTAGGCTCAAGGGCGGACCAGCGTACGGAAGTTGTGACTAAGAAATATTAGGGGGGAGGGGTGTTGCAATTGAATCGCAACTAGGGTCAGTATTTTAAATCGTTCTTGACCATACAGTGTGTATACCGTATATTCTCTATTAGAAGGCCCTCTCTAATAGAAGGCCTCCCTTGAGGACCTATATATCAGCCTAGAAAAAGAAATTCGCAAATCTGTTTTTCGCGTTTTCTTAGTTAGCACGAGCTTACCTGACTCCACTTTTAAAATTTTGGTTGAGCTCGCAAAAATCTCAAAATCGACTCAAATTTTTTCCGACTTTTTTAGGGTTGAAAAATAGAAGGCCCGGGTCTTCTAATAGAGAATATATGGTATAGTAAAAATGAACAGCATGAAATTCTTAGTCCATCCCACCACAGAGGTAATTTAGAGTATTAATTTAGAGTGTTAGAGTATTAACACGGGAAGCCCTGACTGTAAGACCGGCAGCTTTTGGTGCGAAAGTTCGTGGTGAATCCGAATCTGCAAGCAGTTTTTCAAAAAAAGCCGGTCTGGCTCGAGATTTTGACTGATTTCTCAATGACGGTGAATGTATTTGGCATGTTCGAACAATGTTAGTTAATAGATTGGTGTAAAAAAATTTAGGGTTAAAAATTAAATTAACTTAAGTTCGAAAAATCCCATTTTCTAGTCAAAATCTACCACCCTATTGTCTGTCTATCTTTTTTCGGGGTTTCGTTTTTTTCTTTTTGAAGGAACATGCTCGCCGCCGATGAGAATATTTCGAGAGGCGGGAGTAACTGGACCAGGTTTTTGCCGATCAAAGGGCCGCCTTTTTGCCCCATACCTATTGACACTCAAGCCCATAGGTACGCTTTGATCGGCAAAAACTGGTCCCAGTACTACTGCGGGTACCAGGTCAATTCAAAAAAGAATAAATTTGAAATTATTTTTGTTGAGTACTCCCCGGATAATAAGTAATTATAAAGACTTCCTCTAATTAATAGCATCCGTGGCCTAGTAGGATAGCAGCGGCGGCGGCATGTCTAAGGTAAGTGCACTCGGGTTTACGCTTATGTACCTGGGGCCCCTTTTTGGTTAACTGTAAGTAGTGTTTAAACGTCTCCGAAGGGAATTTTATACGCTAAAACGATATAAAAGTTCTTTCCTAACAATTTCCGTACTAAAACGTTGGGTTTTCAAAAAAAATTGGGTACCAAAAGTTGACTGACTGCCTTGGTCCCCAAGGTAAAATATTGTGTATCAAGGTATCCTACCCGTTTTGGTCACTGGAGCTAGGCAAAAAGAGTCTCTATATGCATTTTATGATCAAGAGTATTTCTCGGAATCATGTCTAAGGTAAGTGAGTGCGCGCATCTCTAACCAACCAAGCCCCTTCAGGGCGCAGGGGGCTTGGTTGCTTGGGGTTGAGACGCGCACACCCACGTACCTTAGACGCAAATCACTCGGAGTAACTCTGGATGCATAATAACAATATGCATACCAGAGTTTCTTTGTGCGGTAGTCCCCAGCTAACCAAACTATGTTCAAATCCTATATTTTTGGTATTTTTTAAGATATTCAGGTACCCTTTTTGGTTTATCTAGCTTGGGAGACCAAGGCAATTGGTCAAATTATGGTTACCAAAATGTTTTTGAAACTCTAAGTTTTTAGTAGGAAAAACGTTGGGAAACAACTTCTTTATCGTTTGTAGCGTATAAAAATTACTTAGAAGACGTTTAAACACTATTCACAGTTGACCAAAAAGCCCACCTCCCACCCCCAGTTACATAAGTGCCTCAAATTATTCCCATCGGACAGTAGCCCAAGTGACCGCCCCATCCCTCTAAAGAGTATTTTTCTTTAAGCTAACTATTTTCACTTTTGTTTAAGCCTGAGACCTAATCCTGAGGCCTAAGCCTAATCCTAAGCCTAAGTTATCGCACTACACATTGCAAAAAAGAAAACTAAAAAAAATCAAGGGAAACCAAAATAGTACGCTTAGAGAAAAATACTCTTTGGAGGGGGCGGGCACTTGGCCTTTTAAGTTCCTATCGGCGACGAGCATGCCCCTTTAAGTCAAAAAACCATTTTGGAAAAATTACAAAAGTCTTTCTTCAGGCCAAACATTTTACGTTTTTTCATCATAGACCCCCACACAATATGTCATTAAAAAGCTGATTTCCTCCGCTTTTTAACGTGTTATAAAATGAATATATGTATGAAATATTTGAACACCAGCTGATTTTTCGAACATACCCAAAGCACATTCACCATCATTGAGAAATCGGTCGAAATCTCGAAAAACTGCTTTCAAGTTCGGATTCTCCACAAAATTTTGCACCAAAAGATGCCGGTCTTACAGTCAGGTCAGATGTGTTTAAAGAAAAGAAAGAAAGAAAAGAAGGAAATTACTTTTAACCAAAAAAAAGAATTAAAAAACTCAAGTAACATTTAAAAAAATAGAACCTGTAATGGCAAAAAAAGAAAACGAGAATTGAATATTAATGAATCACCGTATTCTCTCTAATAGAACCACATGTGGTTCCATTTTTCAACCCCTCTTAGGGGGTGTGCTTCTATTAGAGAGTGTGATTCTATTAGAGAGTGTGGTTCTAATAGAGAGTGTGGTTTTATTAGAGAGAATACGGTAATATATGTGGTTGGAATACTTTTCGACCCCGAAAAGCCTAGCGTAATCAGACTTTTTTACAGTGCCGATTTATCGAGAATTACGGTTTTTCGGTGTTGATCAAGGGTTTACTTTACAACCAAAAATTTCACCTTTTTTATCTCTTCAATAATGGCATTGTGAGTTTGGGACCAAATCAGTATTTTGAATTCTTTTAGGCAAGCCTCAGGAATACAGCTCAAATAATTAGTCAATACCAATTTACTGTATTTATCATTAATAATTGCAAATTCAATGCTTTCACATTCATAAAACACAGGAAACTGGCCAATAGTCAAGGGTAATGTGTGAACAGACAAAAGCTTTAGGTTGCGGCACCGCAGAATTGAAGGTTCCACCAGCAATTGTGCCAACATATTGTGACCAACAGGCCAATTTAACCCTAAGGAGCTTTTGATGGTTAAATATGGAAAAGAATTACTCCAAATGTGTGAAATCGCTTGCAGTTCTACCCGAAGTTCATTTAAATTCGTGTTGGCGTCAATGGACAAATGTAAACTTGCATACTTAGCTTTCAGGTATTTTGACTTCAACTTATCATAAAAATCTTGTGCAGTCTCGGCACTTTCAAATCCTTTCCGAACAATTATTTGCTGCCTAGTACACGAAAGTCCAATGTAATCGAAAAGGTGATATGGAGTTGTAGAAAAATGTTGACCAATAACTTTGTTGAGATAACCAGAGACCAGGAAAATTTCTATTAGTTGCACTCGGTCAAAAAAGCTAAGAACTTCGCACAGAGTTGATAGATTTACAGCATGCTGAAAAATGGTTTTATTAAATTTATTTTTGTAAGTAAAGTTTTTTAAAAACTTGATTCTGAATTTTCAAACTTGTTGTTTGATTCATTATTCAAATCCATTTTCACTAAGGCTTTTACAATTCCGAGGAACACAAAATGTAAAATTATACTTAATTGGAAATGATTGGAAATGACACAAACAAATTTAATTTAGTCAAATATAAGATAAGATATTTTTTGGAATTAATAAATGCTCAATTCGGAACTTCTTCGGAATGTATGCCCCAAAATTATGTACACAGAAAAGTGTCCGAAAACAGTTTGCTTAGTTATTTTTACGCTTTCTTTTCTTTTTAGATCGATGGACTGCCTGAAAAGTTTCAATTTGCGATTGGTCTTTTGCTTGCTTGACTCTTTGAACGATGATTAACACGGGAACGGCTGTACATCCTGATGGTATGTCCTTGTGCAGAATTTCACGCTGAGCACGATGGTGAAAAAAAAATTGAAAAAAAGTAACTCTACGGTGGTCAGCGGCCTTTGTGAACAATCAATGTCACGACTTTTGACTATGCCACTTCAAAGAGGTAAAGGATGCCACTGTTTTAATATATTTTTTATATTTCATGTGCAAAAGAAAGCGCAGATTGCGAGCTTTCAAATGACATGTTGTGGAGGTATTTATGACAATCATATGATAATTTTTGGCTCACAGAAACCATTGTGTTTTTTTCAAAAACCTTTTCAAAAACAAATTCTGACACTTGATTCGAGTTCAGCATGGTCAATTTACTTACAAAACTGTCAATTGATTATCACAATCACTGTCAAATGTTCAATTCCGCTCGAGACAAAAATTATTTGAAATTTGAAAATTTTTGAATTTAAATAATTTTTGTCTCGAGCGGAATTGAAGATTTGACAGTGATTGTGATAATCAAAGGACAGTTTCTCAAGTAAATCGATCATGCTGAGCTCGAATCAAGTGTCAAAATTTCAGATTAACGTAGCGAAATCGAAGTTTCAGGTCAAGATGCCTTTTGGGATATACTTTTGAACCTTTGCTAAACACTCGAAAAGCTTGATTGCAGGCTACTTTAAAGCACTGTCTGGTGCAGTTTTCCTTGCTCTGTCGAACAGTATCAACCATAAACTTGAAAACGGCGTTTCCACATTTATTTGTACATATTTTTGTATGAACAACGTTTTTGAAAAAACACAATGGTTTCTGTGAGCCAAAAAATTATCATATGATTGTCATAAATACCTCCACAACATGTCATTTGAAAGCTCGCAATCTGCGCTTTCTTTTGCACATGAAATATAAAAAATATATTAAAACAGTGGCATTCTTTACCTCTTTGAAGTGGCATAGTCAAAAGTCGTGACATTGATTGTTCACAAAGGCCGCTGACCACCGTAGAGTTACTTTTTTTCAATTTTTTTTCACCATCGTGCTCAGCGTGAAATTCTGCACAAGGACATACCATTAGGACGTACAGCCGTTCCCGTGTTAATTCATCTATTGGCTTCAAAAATAGGGCTTCTTCATTCTACTCGAATGTGCCCTGGATGCTCAAAGCCGATGAAGTTACGTAAGCAAATGGACACTCGATCATCTGTGGAAGAAAAATACTATCGCTTGTGGCGTTGTTCTAATTCTCAAGGTATCAAGAAGACACCGGCATTTGGATTCTTTACATGTGTCTGAGGTGTTTGTTCTTGTGAACGAACTAATGTCGAATATCTGAACCTTTAATAAAAAATCTTAGATCTCTTTTAAGCACAAAAACAAATAATCAAATTTGGTTCTAAATTTTTTTCTCGCCATCCAAATTAGAGATGGTTTGCACATAGAGTCTTTTTCTAAACCCAACAGTTCGGTAATCAAACCACCAGGATAAGGCGAACCATCAGGATGAGGCCCAAACCACGTGGACATCTCCTAACCACCATGACGGGGCTCGAAACATCGAGATACCGGGCCCCAACCACTAGAAAAGCACCAACACTACCAGGTTAGCACCCAGATCATCAAGACGGAGCTAAAACCACCAGGACAGGGCCGAACCACCTGGAAAGTACCCGAACTACTAGGAAAGTACCCGAGAAGAAGGGTGGGAAGTTTATATGCAGGATGTATGCCCAAGAAGAGGGTGGTCAGGATGGGAAGGTGTAGCCAGGAGGGTAATTAGTACCCAGGAAGAGGTAATCAGGGCGGTGGGTGGCTTCTGTGATGGATTAACACATTCGCCTCATCAAAATTTCGGAATACAATAGAGGCGCCCATAGGCGCCTGTGGTCCCTAGTAGCTCAATCTTAATGTGAGAATAAGGCCGAACTTCATACTCGTGTCGTACTCATACTACGAATATGAGTAATAGGAGTTGGGGAAAATAGGTACGAGTATGAAATACGATTTCCTAAATTAGTCGGTACGAAGTAAGAATTTGATAAAATCACGAAATTCTAAACACTTCACTTCAAACGAAAAAATTTTGCATTTTTTCATTTTTAACCAAAATACCACTATAAAAATCTCATTTTATGCGAAAAATATTCTAAGCTCAAAATTACATTGAAAAGAAAAAAAATATATACAAAAAATTAACGTGGTAGTCGAGCTCGAAAGCAAGATCATTTAAATTGAAGTTCTTAAAAAAGAAATTGACTATTTTTTCGGCAATTTTTGACACTTTTTGGATTTTGAGACTAAGAAGTCCTCGGCGGGCTTAACTAAACCCCGAGATATAGGCAAAAGTATGCAAAAACGAGCAACATTCCAATTCCAGCAAACTATGAGTGCGGCCAATAAATTATTGATTTAAAAACTTTTTAATACAGTCAACTCTCGATTTACTTACGTCCAGGGTAACGTAAAATAGAGACTCCACTGTACTTCAAATTAACTTTAGACCATGAAGATAAGCCTAAACTTTCATTTGAAAATAAAAATTAAAAATTTATGTAAAAAGATAGAAAGCAAAAATATAAAGTGCATTGAAAACTATTAATTCAACAGGGAACATCATTAAAAGTATCTTTTTGTGTCTTTTAGAGTAACTCTTATAGCTTATTTTACCCCAGTCTTTTATACCAATCTTTATGATAACTTCGTGTTAGCTCGAAAATAATCATTAAATTTCCACCTGTAATTACCTGTTTTAATGGAGACGCAGTAGAAATTGTAAAAAGCTAGTTGTTAATAAGCTTGCATAGATTCCACCGAAACAACTGAACCGAAACAAGCTTTGGTTTAGAAATATTTGACGCTACTCGTTAATAACTCCAAAACCTCCCCCCCCAAACCTACTCAAGAATACACCAGCTCTAAACCCAAAGTGATTTATGATTGTTCGGTACACGTGTTTCAGTGGAGTCTGAGTGAATCTAATAGAGAACATTTTGCTATTTATTTTATTTACAGACAGTCTACAATAATGAAGGAAACTGTTAAAATGCTAGGTGAAAATATTAGAGGCAGCCCTTGCACACCTCAACCAAAAACTGTGCCGTTTTGGAAAGCTATTGTTTTACTAACAGTCTACTTAATCATATTTTCACTAATAACTTACACAATGGCAAGAATTATTTATTTTTTATTATGCCACACTTTGGGTGATGCAAAAGTTTTTCCTCTTTTATTCCTTCATCAAACGGCACTCGAGAAAGGAATTTTGCTAGCAATGAAATTAATTCCTACAAAGAAGAAGGCAGTGCGCTCGATCAAGAATTTACAAAACTATTATTTTTTTGTTTTTAGTCAATTTGTATTTGTATCATTTATATATTTAGACAATATGCCGTATTCTGTCTAACTATAGACCCCTCTCTAATTACCGTACATCTTCTAATGAGGGCCCCCACCCCTGAGACGTGTTGAAAAATAAGGCCTAACTTAAATAAGCCAAATAAAGCCAAAAAAGGCATCTTCTAATAATGCCCCACCTCCAAAGAGAGGTTAAAAAAGCCCCATGCGGCGTTTTTAGAAGATATACGGTATAGACTCCACTCAACTTTGAGGGTCCGTATCTCAGCCCAGAACTTTTTTTTGCAAAGCTGTTCTTTGCATTTTCTTAACTCCCACGAGGTCTACCGATTGCACTTTTTAATTTTGGATTATCTCCCGAAATCGTTGAGATCGACCTGAAATTTTTCATATTTATGGGGATTGAAAATTTATATACACCCGGGTACATAATTAGAGAGAATACGGCACGAGTTTTTAACTATTTTGGAAGTGAACATATTTCCTACATTATAGAACATCCTTTTTGCTTAATTTTTTTCAAACATGTGCGATTTATTCAGTAAGCATAACGGGCCTTGCCGGTAGCAAAGCAGTAGATAACGCAGTTTTTTGTGCTGCACACTAATGAAATGCTGATTTTTCAGAACTAAGTCGATAGTCGATGTAGTACAAGAATGTTTTACAAAATCAAAATACTTCGATTTGTAGCCCAGAATGTCAGCTTTCAATTAAGTCATTAACTCGTACAATGCATAATAAATTAACTGATAGTAAGTTATGTTAATGAAATAATCCAATTTCCAGCACTGTTCGCAGACATTTGCCAGTCAGATGGCGCAGAGTAGAAATTTCAAAAGTTATTTTGCGCCAACGTACAGGGTGGCCCAAAAAACCTGAAAAAATGCGAAATTTTTTGTCAAGGGCTTCCGCGCACTGTCTGATATACACATTTTTTGGCGTTAGTATAAGGAACCCATATTTGGTCCCACCAAATATGCCTAACCTACCTATATATAAAACATAATTTTAATTAATTTAATGTCTTGTTTTATTTAATTTTGCCCTGGTCCCTCACTAATTCGTATAGTTTTCTAGCTTTTCATTTGGGCCAGACAGCTTTTCCACAGAACCTTCCAGAAGGAACTGTATACCCTATCAGGGCGGTCCATCAGCAGTGCTAAGAGGTGGAGCAATGGGTATCCAGCCATTCGGACGCACCGGGCTATGTGCGGATCCAAGCTACGGCGAGGCTGAAAAACCCTTGAGGAGCTCGTTCTTGCATCCAGCACTGGTGGCAGTTGCCTCGGCTCCAATTTAGCTCTCTAGAATTCCCATTTTAATTTGCTTGTATGTTTTGGTCCAATCCCAGGACTTAGAATTTTGTGACCCCGTTGTATTTCCCATACTTTGTAATTTTCGTGTGTGTTTTGCGGGACTTAGTATAATTGGTCTGTAAATCTAGAACTTGTGATTTGCGTGTATTATCCAACACTTAGAATATTTACGGGACTTGCAATTTTATTGTATTAGCTTGTATTTTCTAAGTCTTTCCCGACTTAGAATATTTTTGATGTCCCAATTTATTACTTGTGTTCCCATATTATTTGCCATGTTTTGATGTATTTACACTTTGCGGGCTCTCCCAGTATACTTGTTATGCTTGCATTAGCTTTTGGCTTCCACCTATTTGCTTGCCATATAATCTGTTGAAATATATTTTGTTGACCTATATATCCCCATTGTTGGTCCATAATATGCATTTATTTGTATGTTTTATATTGGGGTTTAATTACCCAAGTTTGAGGTGCAATAAATTTGTGGTATTACTCCTACTCGTATCCCCCAGCAGATCCCCAGTTTTCGGAGGCCCGTGTATCTCCGAAGGCCTAGAGTCATAGTCAAGTGACGGCACGAAATACGACTCAGTTGATTAAAGCCTGGGCGTAACGGGTCATTGGTTTCCAGGCCACGATCTGTGAGTTAGCGGCTCCTCTCCCGCCTCGAACTAGCCCCCTCAAGTGTATTTGCTAGCTAAGGACCAGTTCCTATTATATTTGAAGGTCACCAAAGGGTGAACCTATATTTCTATCTCCGCTTCCCCACTGCGCACGCTGATCGGTAATTTGGACCCGACAAAAGTCCTATTGTTTACTTTAGCAAGGATGTTTAAATAACGTTGTAAGGCCGGTACCGAGTCCTCTCATTCTGCCGTAGTCTTAGGTCTAGCTCTCGTAGCATGAGATTAATGCGGCTTGCTCCACAGGGCTAACTCACTAAGTGGTTGCTTCCCATATGTTGCTTGCCTCGAAGCTGACCTTATGACCTAAGACTGCAACGGTCCATCCTTGTTACACCAAGTTCAATATAAAAAATAGAGACACGATGAAAAAAGCAATAAATGAATGTGACACGCAAAATTTCAATGACTGAACTGTCCAATTTAAACTGTTCAAAAAGTCTGAATTTAAACAGCGAATTCTGACATATTTCTTTAAATTTTACTGTGATTTTAGAAATGTTTTTTGCACTAGCATGTAGCCCTTGATCTTGGCTTTTAAACAAGCTACAAACACTGCTATATAATGTAGGAAATATATATATATAATGTAGGAAATGTACTACAATCGGTCTATCTCAATGATTTCGGAGAATGTACTACAATCGACTATCGACTTAGTTCTGAAAAATCAGCATTTCATTAGTGTGCAGCACAAAAAACTGCGTTATCTACTGCTTTGCTACCGCAAGGCCCGTTATGCTTACTGAATAAATCGCACATGTTTGAAAAAATCAAGAAAAAAGGGCGTTCTGACTAGCGGGAAATATTTTTCTTTTTCTAGAGTAGCGGAAAATCATTTCGCACGCACTTTAGAACACTATTTTTGCTCAACTTTTTTCTAAAACATGCGTGATTTGTTTAGTAAATATTACCTGCTTTTCCGGTAGCACAGCAATTGGGTCCTGGCATAAGGCTTTGAAAACCAATCGGGAACTTTTCGACTTTTAGAAACGCTGAAAAGTGAGTTTGATTTTGCATCTAATAAGTTTTTTGTTTGTAAAAAAAGATGACGAAAAAACAAAAAGAAAGGAGGAAGACAAAAAAAGTGAATATTTTCGGCAGATATTATTTTTACTAGTATTTGACAGAGTTTTTGTTGTTGGCACTTTTTTTATTTTTATCAGAATATTAAAAAAATAAATAACGCAACTAAAAATTATGCACTCGAATAAAAATAAATACTATTGAAAAAATCGCTAAATGTCATTAACATATTTACAATCCAAAAGGATAAGTCTCAGGTGCGCCTTTTTTCGCATGCTGATCGCCCAGAGGAGTGACTGCCTTTGTCTCATCAAACCACATATGCATCAAATTGTCCAGCCAGTAAGCACTTTGAGTAATGACTCCACAACTCAGTCGCTGGCTTGTAAATAACTCCAATGAAGCGTTCTAGCCATGGCTCCATCAAGTATTCCTTCAGCTGCGGGTGTCTTTCAAGTCTTGAATGTAAAAACTCATATAGTAAATAATTAAATTTTTTGTTAAACAGACTTTTTGACTCCTGGTGTTCGATTCAGCTTACAGGACCAAGACAAAAAAATCAAGCTTTTTATACACAATAATTGTTTACTATAAATAATGATCAACGTTTCTTTTTTATGGGTTTTCTATACATTTGGGTAACTCTCGTCAATTTTATTTTTTTTTGGTTTATTATTTTTTGGTTCAATTATCTAAAGGGTGTCCGAAAATTACGCGCACAAAGCTTCTTAGCCCTGTCTATATCCGTTTTCGTGACCCTTGACCACGGAAATCTCCAACATTGAAAGCTTTCTAATAATAACCAACAGAAAAGCTGTAAAAAAGAATAAAGTGTGACGAAAATGAAACCCTCTTGAAATATCTACTAACGATGATTCGGCACATTTCTTCTGGTTCAAGTTCGCACAGAATTTTTTTGCGCTGCTCTTGATATCGACCGTGCTCGGGACGATAAACACATAAACAGGCAGAAATATATCATGCAGCCAGCGAAAATAAATAAAAGTTAATTTAAGCGAGGCTGAAAAAAAGAAAAAAGAGAAGATGCCAAAGCCACTTAAAGAGGCATTTCCTTGCCTTTTGAAAAGCTAAGTCGGAGACAAGAAATTTTTTAATCGTCTATTTTTCACTCGTTTGCGTCAAATCTGATATTTATGACCTTTTGCTGCTTTTAAAAAACTAGGCAAAAAACTAAAAAAATCTAGATGAGAACGCATGGAAAGACTCTTCAAGAAATAAAATAACTGCTGGTCCCCGCCTTTTCTCCGTGTCGCGCACGGGCATGCCTCTTAAAAACATACAGTCGAGTCTCGATTTAACGATCACCCTGGGACCGACCCAGGTGATCGTTAAATCGAGAGTGATCGTTGAATCGAGGGCTAATTTGACGGAATTTATTATTGAAGGGACCGATCCAGGTGATCGTTAAATCGAAGGTGATCGTTAAATCGGGTGATCGTTAAATCGAGACTCGACTGTATTTGAAAAACTAAGACAAAAAGAAAAATGTGCGCGTAATTTCCGGACACCCTATACTTAATTATAACTGCAGTCAAAAACTAATAATTGTAGAATTTCTCGTATATTATACTAGGAATTCTACAGTTAGCGACGACTCTCATCCGGTATCAAGATAAGTAGGTGGTCATCTTGAGTGATTTTAAGATTATTTTGAAGGGGCAAAACAATCCTAAAACATTGAGCTGAACCAAACCACCCCAGTCAGAAAATTAAAAAATATACACTTGTATTATATTGTTTGATTTCCGAAAATGCCATATTTTTTAATTTTAAAGATTACCTCAAATCTAGCAAGAACGAAGGCAAGCCGGTTTCATGGCACATTCTCTCAATGCTGTAGTTCAGAGATGGATTCACCGGCTTGACTTTCATCACTCCATCCCATTCATCAGCAGCTGCAACAGTGCCAGTGTGAGTACCAAATCCGATTAGGGCTGCTTTATCTCCATAGTATTGTCTGCAGAGCTGTCCCAAACTCAGCTCCTCTCTCTTCATGCCCATGTCTGTGAATCGAGCATCTCCAATGTGACTATTGTGAGCCCAAACAATAGCTTTGGCCTCAGGACCGTGAGTAGTCAGCAGATGTTGAAGGGTCTCGAACATGTGAGCATCACGCAAATTCCAACTCTCAGGCCCTCCGTGGTACATAATGCGGTAATAACGCTCAGCTGAGGCTACAACTCGAGCATTTTGGGCTGCGTCAAAGAATTCTTCGCCATTCTAAAAAACAGGAAATTTTTGGTCTTCGAAAAATTCAGTAGAATCAGAAATGTTATACAACCCTTCTCAATAAGAATTTTTTTCTGACTTTTCGCGGTTGGACTATTTTTAAGACGAAAAAAGAAAAGATTACAAGAAAAAATCTCAAAATGGGCTAGGGGAAACTTGCCAAAAACGAAATTTGCCAAATACGAAATAATATCGAAATGCGCCAAAACGAAATATGCCGAAACGAAATTTGCCGAAACGAAATTTGGCCAACGAACCAACAGGGGGGACCAAGGCAGTTTTTACGTTTTTTTCGAAATTTTCGGCCCAACTACCTAAAACCACCCCAAACAACCTAAAACCAACTAAAACAGCAAAAACCACCCAAAATCACATTAAACAACCCAAAGCACCCCAAACCACCCGAAACCATCCAAAACTACACTAAACAAAAATTTTGCGGGAATTTAAATTTTAGTCTGAACCAAACCAAATGGTCGTCCACTTGGATCAAAAATTTTTTTTTACGTTTTTGGGTTCTAAAACCAGTTTTCTAGACTAATTCGTGCAGGCTTAACATGGTTTGACAGCGGCAAAATGCCGTTTTCTCAGTTATTTTTTGAGTTTTGGCAAATAATTGATTTTACCAAAATCAATTATTCCCCAAAACTCAAAAATTTCCTCATAAAACGTGATTTACCACTGTCAAACCATGCTCAGCGTGCACGAATTAGTCTAGAAAATAGGTTTTGGAACCCAAAAACTTAAAAAAAAAATTTGATCTAAGTCGACGACCACTTGGTTTGGTTCAGACTAAAAATTTAAATTAAATTTTTAAATTTAAACTTTTGTTTGTGAAGTTTTGAATGGTTTCTGGTGGTTTTTGGTGGTTTTTGGTGTTCTGGGTGGTTTGTGTGATTTTGGGTGGTTTTGGGTGATTTTGGATGGTTTTCGCCGGTTTGGGGTGGTTTTAGGCGGTTAGGAAACAATTCGAAAATTTTGAAAAAAACGTAAAAACTGCCTTGGTCCCCTCTGTTGGTCGTTGGCCAAATATCGTATTGGCATATTTCGTTTTGGCGCATTTCGTTTTGGCAAAACATACGTTTGGCAAATTTCATTTTTGGTAAGTTTCCCCTAGCCTAAAAATGCACAGTTTTTGACCAGATAATAACTGTGGTCAAAATTCCATACAGTCGAACCTCGATAAGCCGACACCCAAAGAGACCGAACTCAGGCTGTCGGCTTATGGATGTTCGACTTGTACCGCGTTTCCTCTAATAACTACCGGGATTCCAAGTTCAAAATCGTGTTCTTGGCATTGTGTTTTTCACCTACTTTTGAAGACTGTTCTACGGCAAATATACCCTTATTTTATAGCCAGTGAGATAAGCTACAATATGGGTGTTAACTTGCCTGAGAACATTCTTTAAAAAAGTGGGTCAAAACACACATTTCAAACTTGGAGACCTTGGAGTTATTAGAGGAAATACAGTAATTGTAAAATTTTTCTTATATTATACGAAAAATTCTACAGTTAACCAAGGATATCAGCCTCAGGATGAGTAGTTAGTCACCCTGAGTCAATGTGGATTTTTTTGAATGGGTCAAAAAACTGGCTTGAAACAAAATCAACCCCGTCAAATCAGAAATGAATTTTTTTTGCAGTATATCATATTGTTTAATTTTTAAAAAATGTCGTCGGCCTTAAATTGGATTAGATTGGAATTGGATTAAATTTTTTATTTCGGTATGTATTTTTAATTTAAGTTTTAATTGTAAGGATTGCCCAGCTTCCTTTCCCGCACTCCAGCGAATTCCCTATAGGAAACTATATGGGATATTTCCAGAGAATTCTCGCCAGAAAAGATTCATTTGAATCTCAATTTGTCTCGTGAAGAAACATTAGACACGGGCAACAATGCACAAGAAATTCAGTGTTGAATATATTTTGCTGAATTTAGCTCTTGTGCATTGATGTTGCCTCGCTCCAATGTTCCTTCTAAGAGACTCTCCAGCGATTCTATTTGTGAGAAGTCCGTGGGCCAATTCTCGTCAGCTCAACCCGTGAGTCTTTTCCTTCCAGCGATTCTCTCGCCAGCGTTGGCCTTGCCATATTAATCTCTCTGATCTCTCTAAAGACAGAGTGGTCAATATAGTAGCTATTCTATTATCCAGTCGAGGGTCTCAGTCCCCATCCAGTCCTACTTTAAATCATGTTAGGGTTGATACTCTTAGAGCGTCCCCAACTTCCAGTCCTACCCGAGTTGATACGCCTAGTGCGCGTCCTCATCCAGAGCCCGTGCCTAACGGCCGGGGTAATTCCAGGTTCCGAAACACACTGCTGATTCTCCGATGGTCTCCCTCCGCAAGCCGCCAAGTCTCACACATGGTTTCGTCCAGCGCCTCCAGTCACGTCTTTTCCCCTGTGCCGGTGAAATGATGGTTGTGGTGGTCCAGTCAAGCCAAGCCAGAGGGAATCTCTCCAGAGCTCAACTCCAGCGTCTACTCCAGTGCTCAAGTGCATAGTGGTCTCCAGCTCCTCCAGTCCTGCTATGGTGATGACTCCAGCGCAGAAGAAGAGGATAGTCCAGAGTCAACAGGATCCAATAGTTTGTCTGTTCCTGTTATTCGCCAGTGTTAATAAAGTTCGTTCCTAATTGTATTTACGGTGCTGTGAGTCAAACCCCCGAGTTTAAGTCGTATTCTGGTTTTGATTCCCCAGGGAATCCTTGGACAATACACTCAACTTTTGTAAACTTTACTGGTAGCACCATGGGTACATGTGGAGCAGACTTTCCGGCTCGTACGGAGGTCCTGACCGAGAAAATCCAGTGATACTCAACTCTCCAGCGGGACTCGTAAAACTAGTTCATCAGTGAAATCTCCCCAGTGGTCGGCAAAGCCTTCAGGAAATCGCCAGTGCTGTTGGCCAAGCCTTCAAAACTCTCCAGTGCTGTTGGCCAAGCCTTCAGAAACTCCCAGTGCCTGTTGGCAAGCCTTCAGGATACTCGCCAGAGCTATCGGCCAAGCTTTAGAAAAGTGTCCATCGTGTTCGAGTGATGCTAAAGTAATACCCCCCAGGTCAATCACTTGCCTGAGCGGTGCGAACCCATCGAGGTCAATCGCCGCTCAAGTATGTGAACCTTCCCCCAAGGTCAATCACTTGCATGTGTGGTGCGAACCCACGAGGTCAATCGCCACTCAAGTACTGTGAACCTCCCCAAGGTCAATCACCTTCTCTAATACTGCGAACCCACCGAGGTCTCTCGCTTGTTTTTGTACTGTGAACCTACCCCCAGATATATTACTGATGGCATCAAGTTCATGTGAAGACCCTTTTCAGGTTGTCCGTGAAAATCCAGCGCTGTTGCAAAGCCTTCAGAAACCTTTCCGAATGTACGGAGGTACCATGACCACGACGTATCCAGCGGAACTTGAAAATCAGGTTCAACCAGCGATAAATCCCTCAGTGCTGTTGGCTACGCCATCAGAACTCTGTCCAGCGCGATCGTCAATGACAATCGAAACTTGTCCAGCGCTGTCGGCTACGCCTTCAGATAATAATCCAGCGCTATTGGCCAAGCCTTTAGAACACAGTCCGGAACGTACGAAAGTACTTACCAAGGACATCCAGCGGAACTTGTAGAACAGGTTCACCCCAGAGATCAAATCCTCATTGCTATCGGCAAAGCCTTTGTATCAGCGCACTACTGTCGGTCAATCCTTCGGTAGATCTTCCGGTCTGTTCTGTCCAACCAGCGGAACCTAACGTTCAGGACCAGAAATTGTGACTGCTCCAGTGATCGAGAGTGTGAATGCCCCAGTGGTGTATTCAGTGTATGACTCTCGCACAGATCCAGCGCGGGTGACGCCTGTAAACAACGTGTTTCAGGTGGACGCGAACAAAAAGTCAGTGCCGTTCTTCAGAACTTGGCAGGCTAAATTCTCCAGCGATTCTCCAGAGAAACTCTCCAGCGGCTCCAAACCGAAAGTCACGTACTCTATGGAGTCTAGTGTCATTTCGTTGAGGACTCCAGTGTCATCCAGCGTCGATCAAGTTAGTCTTGTCGAAAGCGAATCCAGCGACAGGTGGAAGGCGAAAATTCAGAAACGCCGGAAGTGCTTTGTGCATTCTATCCAGCGAAATTTTTGGAAAAAGGGCTTCTAGAAGCTCCAGTGATCAGTCTCTTGTATAGAAACTCCTCACGAATCCAGCGCATCCAGTGACAAACTCGACCCAGTGGAAATAAGTCGAGCCAGTGATAAGTCTCTACGCAGACATCCAGCGAACTCAACCGCCAGATCTACCGTGCTGAGTACACAAAATCAAGAGTTGCCTCCAGGTTATTCTTATCCAGAGATATCACGAATGTGACAGGTGATCATCAACCGTCCAGACTGATATATCAAAGGTTATCTACCTTTGAATCCAGCGTCAATCGGGTATCCGGTAAAAACATCCAGAGATATCAAAGAGTTAGAACGAAAACTCTCTGTCCAGGCCGAACTGTTGTTACAACAGGGCAACAAAATCCAGGACTTATGTCAAGAAATCAGTCCCTTAGGGATGATATCCAGCGAAAGTCTGATAGACTTGAAGGCCAGATCAGCACTCAGTACGAAGGTCTTGTCGAATTCGAACAAGAAATGTGTCTTCGTATTCGCCAGTCTATTGAAAGTGAGCAAGATCGAATTGATCTCTCAATCCAGCGAATATCCAGTGATTGTCAGGGTAAATCCGACATATTCAACCAGCGACTCACGACGCTCCAAACTACGGTGGAAGAGTTAGTGAAATCCAGTGTACTGCCTGTTGTTCAATCGACAAATGCAGATCCAGCGAAAGATCCAGCGCCAAATATCCAGCGGGACCTTGGTCAGTCCAATACTCCAGTGCTACAAATCCAGCGAGAGGTTTTGCCTCTAAATACTCCAGAGCATGTTTCCGCGATCTTAGAGTTTGCAAAGACCAATACTCACCAGGAGTATTTGCCTCAAGTTCGTCGGGAAAACGCTATCTTACTCGCCAGAACATGGGAAAATCCAGTGACAACTCCCGATGTAGTGGAAGATAGCCAGACAAGTGTCAGGAACATGTTCTTGATAAAACACAATCCAGCGCATGTGAAGTCTCTAGACAACACGATTCTCCAGCGAACAACGAATCGTTGAAGAAATCCAGCGCAACCTCAGTCAGCTTTCGCCAGTGCTGCTGATGGTGACCCAGACAAACCTATTCCACGAATAGTATTGTCTCCAGCGAACAGTCTTGTTGACGAGTGGCTCGACAAGTCCAGAGTACTCTTATTGGACGATAATGAGGATGAAAGTAGTCATCACCCAGTGAGCTCGTTAATGTCCAGTAAAGATCTCGCCAGCGACTATGATCCAGAGAATGAGGCGTGTACTCATGAACTCCAGGCACTCCCTATGTTCAGCGGTGAAACAGGGCAAGATCTGATAATGGCTCCAGCAACTCCAGAACAAAATCGATGGTTAGGTGGTAAACTCACTGAAACATGAAGCTCGCCAGAGTCAAAGATCATTTGAAGGTTTAGCGTATGATGTCATACACGACCTGACCGCCAGAGAATAAAATCCAGACCTACGACGATGTATCCAGCGACTTAGAACTCTTACGGATACGGAAACGATTCGTATGAGGGCTATCCAGGAACTAGATAGACTCGACAAAAATCCAGTCAGTCGTTCTAGAGTTTTACCTCAAGTCGCTGATCTTACGAGAACGCGTACAAGGAGAATCCAGTGATCGAATTCGCCAGCGAATATTAGAGCATCTTAAAAAGAGACTCTCTCCAGACCTACTATACGAACTCAGACGTGATCCTGAGTGGTCCAGTGATGATGTGGAAGTGTTGTAAGGATTAGCCAGAAAGAGGAAGAACGCCAGCGATTAGACGAAGAGAGAAACCTCCTCTCGTAGCCAGAATCAAGGACATCTTCGTCAATGTCTGGAAGAGCGATCTAGAGATTCTAGAAATACAGCTCATGCCATATCCAGCGCTTCTCCAGAGTACAAGTCTCGTAATAGAGATTATCCAGCGAATTCGTCCAGGGACAGTAGTCCAGCTTCTAGTAGTAGAAGATCCAGAGAATATCTCCAGAGAACGGTAAATTTCGAAGAGCCACAGCCTAGTCAATGGGAAGGTGATCCGGAACCGTATCCAGTGCAACATCCAGTGTATCTTGTGCCGCCTGACATAGATCATGATTACCGCCAATCCAGAGACTACGGCAGGTCAGACTATCGTCCAAGGTACTCCAGTGACAGATCTCCAGTGAGGTACAGGAATCCAGACCGAAATATCCAGTGTTACTATTGTCGTGCATTCGGTCATAAGGTTGATCGTTGTCCACGCAAGAGTAATCATCCAGTGTCTCAATACCAGCGTCGCCAGTACAATGACTACAGGCAGTCAGCAATTTCTCCAGACCAAACAGACCAAATTCATTTGGGTCTGAATCCAGACTAACCAGGATTTTCGGATCCCGCTTGGTCACAGCGCCGGTGATCAAGTGCTTCAGTGGGCGCACAACTCTCCAGTGAACTACCCAGTGCAACCTCCAGTGATGAACGAGTTCGGTGATCCAGTTTACCAAACGAACGTTCTTATTGATCCAGACCTATCAAGAACTTCGGTTCATGATCCAGCGGAGGTTATACCTCAAAACTCGCCAGCGAATGTGGATTATCCAGCACAGTCTGCGGACATACACAATCCAGCGGAGATGATATCTCATAAACATCCAGTGAAATCGCCAGATCAAGTGAGTGTATCCAGTGCAACCGATCCAGATCTACGCCAGCGAATACGAGAACTAGAGGAAACTCTCGGTTTTCACCAGTGCAAAGTCCAGATCAATGAAGGTGTAGTAAATTCTGCACTTTATCCAGAGAACAGTCCAGATCATCTGACTAACGATATACGTGTCAGTAGCCAGTGAGAATCGTCCAGCTCTACCAGTTACACTACAGCTACGGTAAAGCCGAAAAGGCAATATTCGAAGCAAAGTGGAAATCCAGTGAATAATCCTGCAAAGGTAGAGCTACAGAAGTCAAAAGCTTCAGCAGCATACCAATGTAATCCAGAGTACAAATCCAGCGCAAAATCCAGAGTCATGCCGAAGATGGCAGAATCCAGTGCAATGGAGAATCGTTGACAGCGATACTCCCTCCAGAACTTGTTTGAGCCAGAGACTCCAGTGCCTTTTCCGACAGTCCTTATGACGAAGGAAGGGAGAAGACTACTCAGTGAGTAGTACCTTCAAATCTCCAGCGCTATACTCTCCAGTCAATGTATCGTGCTATTTCTCCAGTGTTCAAAGCACGTTATAATTATCCAGCGAATGGTTCCATGCCAATTAAAACATCCAGCGATACTCGCCAGAGAAGATGGTCATCCTGACCTGTGATCCAGTGATACCCGAGGGATGGGTAGTGACCTTATCTGTTTTCCAGGTGCGTCATGCTCCCGTGAAAGTGGAAGTCTACTGCATGGAATCCAGCCCACCCGAAACAAAGCAATGAGGCAAAAGAGAAGAAGAAAAGAATCCAAAGCAGTCAAGTGGTGGTGCCAGCTCAGCAACCAATGGAGTGTCGGAATATATGTCCAGCATGAAGGGATACGCTTCTCCAGTCCTGCAACTATGACGCGAAGCCAGTGCGATCAATTCCAGCTGATGATTCGGTGCTCTATTCCCGAAGCAGTGATCCCGCTCCAGCGTTGAAGCCTGCCTGCCAGCTGATGTCTCCAGTGAAATGCGCCAGCGATCCAGTCTCAATGTCCAGCGATGTAGCCAGTGCTCAAGCAATCTATTCTCAGTGCCAATTCCGCTCCAGTGGTCATGCCAGCTTCTCTCCAGTCTAAAGCAATCAAGTAGCCAGTTAAAGTCCGTGCTGCACATGGGCTATCAAAGCATCCGTTGGTCTGAGCTCCAGTGTGTCCGAAGTGTTCAACTGCTATCTCCAAAGGTCAAAAGAGGCAAGGTCCCAACCTCATTGTGGCGGATAGGGTGCTGCTGCGATGAAGTGTGATGGTCGTCTGCAATCCAGTGTCATGCGTATTCCAGGTCACGATTTTGCGAACTATTTATCCTTTAGATATTTCTGAATCCAGTGATTCTGTCCAGTCTTAAACTCCGGTTACCTTTGGTGGCAAGGGTGATAGGAAAAATCCAGACCTTACCAGCGTTATCTCTCCAGTGTTACAGATCTTGTTAGATCTGGTGGCAAAGGTGATAGGCACCCTTGACACAATCCAGCGAATCGTCGAGTGATCACAAATCCAGAGTAAAGTGATCTCTTGATGATCTTCCCAGCGACTCTCCAGAGTGCTTGTAGGATCAGCATTACCTACTGGTGGCTAACACTTAGGGTGGAAGGCTGCTATGGCAACATAGTAAGTTTAGCAAAATCTCTCCAGCGTTATCTCTCCAGTGCATGGTCACCAATCCAGTGAATCCAGCGTCGCCAGCGGTGTGAATTCCAGAGAACAAGACTTCCTAGGTTCAGTCCGTGGTGGCAATTGGCTGTTCCTGGTGTAAGGATTGTTGCAAAAGTCGGGGCCTTTTGCCTGCCTGACGGTTCGAGGGCGAACCTGGTGGCTGGTGATAGGTGTAAGGATTGCCCAGCTTCCTTTCCCGCATTCCAGCGAATTCCCTATAGGAAACTATAAGGGAATATTTCCAGAGAAATCTCGCCAGAAAAGATTCATTTGAATCTCAATTTGTCTCGTGAAGAAACATTAGACACGGGGCAACAATGCACAAGAAATTCAGTGTTGATATATTTTTCTGAATTTAGCTCTTGTGCATTGATGTTGCCTCGCTCCAATGTTCCTTCTAAGAGACTCTCCAGCGATTCTATTGTGAGAAGTCCGTGGGCCAGTTCTCGCCAGCTCAAACCCGTGAGTCTTTTCCTTCCAGCGATTCTCTCGCAGCGTTGGCCTTGCCATATAATCTCTCTGATCTCTCTAAGACAGACTTGGTCCAATATAGTAGCTAGTCTATTATCCAGTCGAGGGTCTCAGACCCATCCAGTCCTACTTTAAATCATGTTAGGGTTGATACTCTTAGAGCGTCCCCAACTTCCAGTCCTACCCGAGTTTGATACGCCTATGCGCGTCCTCATCCAGAGCCCGTGCCTAACGGCCGGGGTAATTTCCAGGTTCCGAAACACACTGCTGATTCTCCGATGGTCTCGTCCTCCGCAAGCCGCCAAGTCTCACACATGGTTTCGTCCAGCGCCTCCAGTCACGTCTTTTCCCCTGTGCCGGTGAATGATGGTTGTGGTTGTCCAGTCAAGCCAAGCCAGAGGGAATCTCTCCAGAGCTCAACTCCAGCGTCTACTCCAGTGCTCAAGTGCTATAGTGGTCTCCAGCCCTCCAGTCCTGCTAGGTGATGACTCCAGCGAAGAAGAAGGAGGATAGTCCAGAGTCACAGGATCCAATAGTTGTCTGTTCCTGTTATTTCGCCAGTGTAATAAAGTTCGTTCCTAATGTATTTACGGTGCTGTGAGTCAACCCCCGGAGTTTAAGTCGTATTCTGGTTTTGATTCCCAGGGCAATCCTTGGACAATACACTCAACTTGTCAAACTTTTACTAATAAAATATGGGAGTACCTGGAGCGAGTAGTCTAATTCTTTGCCTAGAAGCTCTTCACACTGTTTCACAATACCCTTCTCACAGGTTTTGTAGCCGAGCAAGACTGCTCGCCCATAATTCGCTGGCTCCTCTTCCCAGGGTGTCAAACAGCCATATCTATGACGAGCAATCTCAGCTGCCTGAGGTCTACTTTCTGCAAGTATCTGACCACTTCATCAATCGAAGCTTTCATACTGTACATGTCCAGACCAAAAAAGCCTGCTCTGCGAGATGGGTCCAATATATAGTCATGAAGCCAGTGGACTAGGTCAGCAACTGAATATTTCAAATTTTAAAATTAAGTAGCTGTAATATTAATCACTCGGACAGTCGATCTTATCAACATCTTAGGTAAACTTAGAATTTCATGCTGAATCTGCGAAAAAAATTCTCCGAAAAAAGTATGTGGTATGACTAATAATTCTCTATTTTTTCTCTATCTCCATATTCGTGCTTCTAGTGGTCGGTTTCCTGTGAAAATGTAATCAGAGAGATTTAATAAGATCACTGTAAATTGCAATTTTGCCTTAGTCTCCTTTATGTGATTATTTGTTTGAAGCAGAAATTTTTAAAAATATTTAGCAAAAAAATTTTGCGTGAAAATGATTAAAAGTGTAAATGAAACTGTTTGTGGAAAAAAATTCTAAAAAAAATTAACAGGGCAACCAAGGCATACTTTTTTGGGGTGGCGCAAATGCATATAGAGCTTACATCTCATACCGCATTTCTTTTAATAATGCGGCTGGCCGACTTATTTTTTGAATGCCTGAAAATCGGGAAAATTGGAAGTCGATCTCAAAAAAGCGAAATCAGTAGAGCGTGTGGGAGTAAGAATATGGGATAAACAGCCTTCAAAAAAAATTTCTGGGCTGAGATATGGGTACCCAAAGCCGAAAAGCCGCCTTAATAGAGTGGGGCGCCCAATTAGACGAAATACGGTATATAGCGTAGACCTGACTCTGCTGACCGGTCCCCAGGGGTTGACTGTATCGTATAACAGTAACTTACCTTCAGTGTTCCTCCACATCCAGGTAGGAAATCTTTGAAAATATGGACGAGTCTTTTTGATGCCCGGCCAATGGCGAATATATCTGTTGACTGCAGCTGCATCTGGCCAGTCAGCTGAAAATTTGTTTATTAAAAACACGCAATCCTTTGCAAAGCTTCTGTACCCACCCTTCCACTGCAACAAATGAGAATCCGTAGTTTTGAATGAAATGTTTTGTGATGGCAGCTCTGGCTTTGTAGAACTCATGAGATCCATGTGTGCTCTCGCCCAGACACACCACTTTTCTGTCAGCAAATCTGTCAAAACTCTAGCAAAATTTGCGTCCTCTAGAGCTGGCAAAGGCTCTGCTGCGTCGGCTATCTGGCCAGACAGAATCGCCTGATTTCTGAGAAACTCAGCCTCCGAGGAACTCTTGAATAAAGATTCGACGCTACTGTCATATACCCCCCCAAAAAAGCTACTGTAATATACCCCCCCAAAATCGGTACCTACTGTCATATACCCCCCAAAAATCGACTTTTTAGGAGTGTCCAAAAACCATTTTTATGCAATAATTTGCCATAAAAGGACCAGAAAAGCAATTTAAAAGGGATTATGGCTGTATTGGGAGGGGAAGGGAATAATACAGGGGCCATTTTTTTTAGCTGCTTTACCAGTTTTCAACTCGGGCGTGGCAAAAATAGACTCTATATGCATAATGATCAAGTTACTTCTCGAATCATGTCTAAGTAAGTGCGTGCGCGCATCTCTAACTCTCAAGCCCTGCGCCCCCTTCGGGCGCAGGGGGCTTGGGGCTTGGAGTTGAGATGCGCACACCCACATACCTTAGACACAAATCACTCGAAAGCGACTCTGGATGCATGAAAAAACATGCATACCAGAGTTATTTATGCGGTAGGCCCCAGTATTCAAACTATGTTCAACATCTTTATTTTTCGCCGAAGAGCATTTCCCCTCGTTCTATAAGGCTGGCCAGAAGCCTAGCATCCAAAAATCAGCCTAGCACTCAAAAAGTGCTAGCCTATGAGTAAACCCGCGGGTCCACCCCGCTGATCCGCTTGGTCCATGAAAAGTACTCATACTTATGCCTGCACCACAAGTTCCTGGGTTTGAAAGCACCTTAGACGCTTAGAGAATTAATACTCTAAGGATACCACCACTCGAGAAGTGGCCCTGTATTATTCCCTTCCCCTCCAATACAGCCCGCAATCCCATTTAAATTGCTTTTCTGGTCCTTTTATGGCGAAATTATTGTGTAAAAAATGGTTTTTGACCATCCCTAAAAAAGTCGGTTTTTGGGGGGGTATATGACAGTAGGTCGATTTTTGGGGGGATATTACAGTAGCGCTTTTGGGGGGGTATATTACAGTAGCGCCAAAGATTCATTATTATTTTTTTGAGGGTTGTGAATAGGGTTGGCTCCTCCCTCCCTCCCCCCCCCCCCTCCCCCCGCTTTTTGACCAAATTTTCCTTATACCTCCCCCCGCTCCTCCCCCCGCAAAAAAAATTGGCCACCTCCCCCCCGTTTCTCCCCCCGCTCCCAAAATGACCCCCCGTCACCCCCCGCAAAAAAATCCCAGTCGAAAAAAACTCTCGGATGAGGTCATTTTCAGAACGGCAGCCGAGAAGGATCAAGATTTATCGAACCAGAGGAGTGGCAATATCGTAGCTTTGACTTCAGAAGTGTTTCAAAAGCCTTCAGATTCATTCTAGACTGCTGTTTCAAAAAATTTCAGTCCCGAGGCTTGTAAATAATCACGCACCCCCCGCCACTGCCCCCCGCTCACAGCTTCCTCCCCCCGCTCCTCCCCCCGCAAAAAAAATTGGCCACCTCCCCCCGCTTCTCCCCCCCCGCAATTTTTTTAGTCTAATCTCCCCCCGCACCCCAAAAAGCGGGGGGAGGCCAACCCTATTGTGAAGATGCTCTATGCTCGAGCATTTGCTCAATTTACGAGCATATTATTATTATGCTATTAATGCTGGCATAAGGCTTACATAAGAAGTAATACAGTAAGTAAGTACCCTATGCATTATGCCAGCATATTGCTCACCTCAGATGACCATTAACTGTGGTTGTACAGTTGACTTAACAGTAAACTGTACGCTTCAAATGGCTTCTATACCGAAGTTTGACTGTGTGCAAAACAGATATCTGGCATTTGTTTACTCAAAATAATTTTTTTCGTGCCGGGACAGTTCACGTTTAAATTTGGTTGTGACTCTTTTCGACCTATCCTGCTACAAATATATTTGCGATTGGAAAAACACTGAGAAATACTCGTTTTCACAATTTGTAGCAGGAAAGAGACTTTTGTAGGTCAAAACGTATTTCAGCCTTTAAATTTTCAAGAAAATAGCAGAATAGCAATTTTCTATAAATGACCGAAATTCGGTGCGTTGACGTTATGTGCTTATTGTCCCATCTTGTCACAAATCTCTATTTTATCTCATCTCAAACCTCATAAAAACACCATAATATTACTCTCAGTCCCAGTCTGGGACTCCAGATCACCCCGGAAAGAGTCCATGAGGCCTTTATTAGTACATCCTAACATACGCTTACCCCTAAGCCTGAAACCCAAGCCCTGGGCCTAAGTAGTTAGAACAAAGGGTATTTCCAAAATGGGACAAAAGGTACATAAGTCGATACCCTTAAATGTAGCTGAATACGAAAAAATCTTTTAATCGAATACCGTATTCTCTCTATTAGTTCCACACTCTCTATTGAACCCACACTCCCAACTTCGAGGACCTGTATCTTAGCTCAGAGAAATAATTTAACAAAGCTGTTTATTGCATTTTCTTAACTCCCACGAGCTCCACTGATTCCGCTCTTTAGATTTTGAATTTTCACCGAAAATCTCGAGATCGGCCTCAATTTTTTCCGATTTTCGGACGATTGAAAAATAATCCTACATGTGGAACTAATAGAGAGAATACGGTATGCTCGATTTAAATAAATCGAGCATATTTACTAATGTGCTCTAGTATATGATCACTTCATCACCCTAATTTTTTTAAATAGCCAAATTACCAAAACTTACAGATTTTGAAGGCATTTTTAGCTGGAATATATTGAATCTACGACTAAAAAGCTTTAAGAAAAAATAGTTACAAAATGTTGTGATTAGTGGTTTGAAAACTTTTTTGTACAACTTAAAGCTGTGAAAATAAAAAAACAAAACATAAAAACATCAATAAAGAGACAAAGGGTCAGGTTGTTTACGTTTGCATGGCAAAGAAGATGCCAGAAAAGGATCAAAGACCATTTCGAAACAAGCCAAAAACAACAAGGGACAACACAAATAGTTTTTGTTTAGCATAAATATCTGCAAGCAAAAAATAAAAAAATTTCAAACCACTACTTTTTTTTATAAAACACCGAATTTGAAATAATTTTTAGATTTTTCAATTTTGTTACCGTATTCACTCTATTAACGCCCCGGGGCGTTAATTTTTCAAATCTCTGAAGATTTTAAAATTGTCAATTGAAAATGCTCTTAACTTTGAAATCTTACCAGGGAATCTTAAGTAGTGTCTTCTTTAAAAGAACTCGTTAAGTGATTTTTTTTTGCAGATTCGTGAAGAGCACCCGAAGTTATATAACAAAGTGCTGTCGCTATTTCTACGTTTTTTGACAAATTGCGGATAACGGGCTACTAAAGTTCAAATAAAAAAATGTGAAAAACAGCCACTATTTGAACTCCCGCCAGAATCCTGGATCGACCTATTTCGGACACTTTGGAAAGCCGTGTTGAAGCCCATCACGGATTTTCAAAGTACTAGTCACGATAAGTTAAACATGCATAAAAATACCCATACAAGTTAGATAATCAGAAAATACATAAAACAATACAGATCAAAATGATCTAAAAAGCATGATATCACGGTTTTTAAGCAACTTCAGATAGCCCGTTCTCCGTAATTTGTCAAAAGACCTATCAATAGCAACAGCTATGTTATATAACTTCAGAGCACTTTTCACGAATCCGCAAAAAATGTCTTAACGAAATCTTTGAAAAAGACACTACTCGAGGTTCCCTGGTTAGTCGAAATTTAGGGGGGGGGGTGGGTAGACGTTTATTAGAGGTAATCCGTTATATTGTGCTGCTAACATCTTTGTGTATTAAATGAAAACAAAATAGTTATAAGAGTTTTTTTAACAAAGAAACAATAAATGATTACAAATAACTACAACACACCTTGGTCATTATAAAAAAGTATGCAGAGCGAAAAAATGCAAAAACAATATATCCCTAAAAAACTATATCTCAGCCCGGAGCAAATATTTCACATCGTTGTTTATGGTGGGAGATGATTCGGCGGCGGAAAGAATAGCGGCGGAATTTTTTTGTGAATTTTTTTGTCTAATAAAAATTTCTTGTTTATTGCTATGATCCTTGTAGTTGTACTTTCATTCAAAAAGTTGGCTGAAATATAATAAAAATTGGGAAATTTTACAAGACAAAATTTTCAAAACATGCTGCAGTACTTTTGAACCATTCTGTACAAATATTATTTTATGGGTAAATTTTGATTCCTTACAGGTCCAACATATGTGATTGCTATTAGTTGATTGTTAGTCACTGCATAGCTCTCTGAGAAAGCTTCAGGCACAGTGATATTTATTTTTTTCAGTCTCATCAAAAACACTGATCTATACGGTTTAACAATCATAATTGTAGAAAATGGAGTAATAACTGGAGCCCAAGATAATAGGAAAGTAGTTGAGAGTGACAGCAAATCAGTTCCTTCATTATTCAAAAGAACTGCAGCTAGAATGAAACAACTTGGAAACAAGGCAGATATTATTGGTACAAAAGCCTAAAACATGTTCATTGGTTATTAAACTCGATGTAATAAGAATTTAGCTTTTTACGCATTCGCATTTCTATAAAAAGGTCTTTTAGTCACACAGTTATTTTTTCCTAAAAACTTATTTTCTTAAAAGTTTTAAAAAGTGTTTATTTACGCCTTTTGTAAGTCATTTTTGGACGTATGTGTCATATGCCCTTCCCGATATTTTTTTTAAAGTGTTATCCAACCAAATTTGTGAAAAAAAAATTGGACAGAAGTCGTTTTCAGTAATGACCAGGCCTTCAGCCCACATTCTTAAGCCTAAACCTCAGCCTGAGTTGAAAATTCAGACAGCAGCCCAAATGCCTCCACCCTTCCTCAGAAGAGTATCGGAATCAGGGTGTGAGCATTTGGGGTATTATACCGGCTGCGGCAAAACGTCCCGCACTAATTTTGGATGTCCATGTCTTTTGGCTAAATCACACTTTATCGGTATGTAAAATTGGGGTTTACGTACCCGGTAAAGTGTAATCCGGCCTATCTTTGATATGATATGATTAATAGCTTTTTGTAGCCTTTATTCATTTTTTTATTTTGTATTTAATTTGCCACATGCATGATTAAATCTTATCCATTTAGGGTGGCTGATTTAAGAGCTAGAATTTTGCGCCTATACCAGGGTGGATTCAATAGAAAACATATTCTTCATTAAACATCTTCCTCTTGTTATTTTCCTCTTAATTTTCCAGATACGAACACTGAGTTAGCAGATGCGTTGAACTTCAAAGCAAAGTTTCGAACAAGTCTTTGGCAAAATTGAATAAAACTGTCGATTTTTTTGTTAAATTACTTTATTTGTTAACTTAGTTCAAAAAGTTAGCCACCACTTTCTATGTGTTCCATGTATGGTTGCTGAAATTAGCGCGAAGATTGAAATGAAGTGTTTTTAAGAGTATGAAACCATTAAAAGCATGATAAACAACTGATTTTTATTTATAACACTTGAACAACTGACTAATCATCCTCAAATAACCAAGCTCATCACTTTGCTCAAGAAAACATAAGATTCCTTCACGTTTCACAGTTCTTACCTCACAGTCAACTCTTGCAATACAGTCAACTCTTCCAATACAGTTAAAGAGGGGATGAAGCCATTTAGGTTTGAAAAAGTGGCTTCCATGGCGCAGTGCGTAAGTGCTCGCGTTTTTTGGCCAAAAATGGTGTTTTTTTGGTGTTGCAGGTTCAATCCCACGTAGTGGCACACTATTTTTTTTGGCTTGTTTGGCCATTTTAGAGGTAATTAGACTTTTTTGACGCCAGATTCCGGATCAGCGACCCAAATTACCTCTAAACTGGCCGAATAAGCCAAAAAACGTGGGCACTTACGTGGGATTGAACCTGCAACACCAAAAAACACCATTTTGGGCCAAAAAACGCGAGCACTTACGCACTGCGCAATGGAAGCCACTTAATGAAAGCCAATGGAAGCCCGCAATGGAAGCCACCTACCACTTTATAGTTTCCAATCCATAGATCAAGATGCCAGTCAATATTGTCGACAGCGTAAAAGAAATCAAAGAGAAAGGTTCTGTCAAGAAAAAGAAGAATGCTAACTATTTGCTCATCTCTCTCGTACAGGCACATCCGAGTCTCTACAACAAGGCTGACAAAGAATATCTCAAGGATCGAAAGGATGTCTGGGCAAAGATCGCAGCTCAATCTGAGAGAGCATTCGAAGGTTGGCCAAAATAAACCAACTTGTCAATTAGATAGAGAATTTTTTAGATGGAGAAAAAGCAAAGATCCGTATGAAAAGTCTCCCAGATCGATATGTCAAAGAAAAGAAAGCAAAGCCTAGTGGAAAGTCTTCAAGTCTTTCTTTAAAGGCCAAGTCTTTATGGCCGCATTTCGGTTCAACGAGTTTTATGGATCCTTTCATGGAGGACCGCAAAGAGTGAGTTTTTACACAAACTATTGTTGAGCTTAGTGTGTACTACTTGATTTTTTAGGAGAGAAAGCACTCTTCGCAACACTGACTGTGTGTCTAAGGAAACCAATGAAAGTGAGTATCGTAAGTCTAATGTAGAATGACATCCTCTTTGTGGGATGACAAAATTGAATTTAGATGAATTTAACGAAGATGAAGTCATTACGTTGTCCGGCTTCGGGAAAAGAAAGCAGTCATCATCCAGTGACACTCCAACAGCTGCAAAGATGCCAAGGAAGTCAGGCTCATTTGAAGAACAGCTTATGAATTTTATGGGAGATGACAAGGAGTCGGCGGAAGTTGCTTTTGGTAGAAGCATAGGAAAGAGTCTTGAAGTTATCTCAAATCCAATTGACAAGTCTATGGCAAAGATGGAAATTCAGCGAGTCATTGCCAATGCAGAAATGGGAGTCTACAGTCAGCAAAAGTTGTCGAGTCAGCAGTTGTAGCCGCAATAGCCCTTCTAATTTTCTGATTCGCCGTACGTTTTATTTATTTTATCGGATGTTGTTGAGTTGTTTTTTTCTTGGTAATAAAGGTCTTACTTCAATCAAAATATTGATGTCGGTGTGCGATAGAGTTTACTCTGTGTTATTTAGTTGATCTGACCAGCATGATTTCAATTATTTGGTATATTGAGATGAACGACAAGAAAAAAATTGTTCTTGCGCTACTAATGCTACGGCGCCGACAAAATAAGAGAAAGTACTGGATACACCCGCTATTGTTAAATTGTTCCGAGGACGGCAAGTATCACCGGTTGTTTCTTCGATTGAAGGCCTTCCCACTAAAATTTCACCAATATATGAGAATGGAGCTAAGTGTTTTTAACAAGCTTCTAGAATTAGTGGGACCAAGGTGAAGTACAAAATTTTTTTGCCTTACGTTGTGGTTGTTCAATGGTCTAATTCTTTAGCCTTCGGAAATTCTCAATTCGTACTTCCATTTTACCAGAACAAAGACTAGTAATTACAATTGAAGCAAAACCAGAGACAGCAGACTGGATTGTCAAAGCCGCGGTTTGCCTACACAACTTTATCCTGGAAGAGCACACCAATTATGACCCAAGGCGTTTGGCGGATGATGGGGATGAAGACAACGGGATTTGGCGTTCGCTGCTCAACAATCAACTGCCGAATATCTCATGTCAAGTGCAAGCACCAAAAGCAGGAAAAGAGGCAATCCTAACACGCGAGACACTAGTGAATTATTTGAGTGGACGCGGTTCTGTGGATTGGCAGGAAAAAATGATTTGAAATGTTCTCTTCTTCACTTGACTTTATGCCCCAGTTTTACTAATAAAGGTGTGCAAAAATTTAGTTTAGAATCATAGAGCTGGGCATATATACTATAAATTGCAATTGTAATTTATTAGGAAATGAAAATTTACATGAAAAACTCAAAACCAAATGATTTTTCGATATGCCGCAACCTCTGCCGCGCGGTAAAATACCCACATTTTTATGTCTCGATATCCAAAATTTTTTTTACTAAAATACTTATAACAAGTAGGCCTTCAGGAAAATGGTTAATTTTACCAGAATCATAAAATTTTTCAGTCCAACTAGAAAAAACGCGTCCAATTTACCGCGCGGCAAAAATAAAATAACGCGACCCCTTGCGGCAGCGGTAAACGCAAGCAAAAACGCGAGCTGCCACCCACAATGGACGCGTTTTTTCGACGCGGTAAACGCAGGCGTTTGACGCTACCGCGTGCCGCGTCCTATTGCTCCCACAATGACGCGTTTTTCGAAGCGTTGCCGCTACCGCTGCCGCAACCGCGTCCATTGTGGGACAAGCATAAATGCAGTGTTGTTCCGGCGCCGGCGCTGTCCCGGGAAAAACAGCGCCGGGCCGGCGCTTGGCGCCGGCGCTAGGGCAATGAAAAATTTGGGTCGGCGCCGGCGCCGGCGCTAAAAATTTTCGTCCCGGCGCTAGCCCGGCGCTGTTTTTGAACAATTATGGCGCCGGCGCTGTTTCTAAAATTTAACAGCCTAAAATTGAGAAAGACAATTATTCTTAATTTTAAACTAAATTATCAGAACTTTTGTGCTGCGATTTCTTTCATTTCTTTGAATATTTTTTTATTTTCTTTAATTTTTTAGTTTTTGTAACATAATCAGGGTATACTATGCTATTTTAAAAAAAGTAATTCACGCAACTTTTATTTTCACAAGACTAATATGGATTACCCATTTCTTTCATGAACTTCCCTTTTATCTAATAACTCCACCTATATGGACTTATTTCTCAGCATACGGAAATACAGGGTGTTTCGAGAAATCACAGGATTTTAAATGGCTATAACTAGTTTTCGCGACCGAATTTCTAATTTCTGTTTCCTTCAACCATTTTCTCTTGACGGGCAATTCATTTGGTGTATAATGTCAAAAATACGGTTTTCGCTTGGTCCCTTTGTGGTCCTGGTCTGTGGGTGGCTCCTAGATGGCTAAAACCCGAAACAACAGGGGACCAAGCGAAAATCATAATTTCGACATTATACATTTAACGAAATTGCCCGTCAAGAGAAAACGATTAGTGAAAACAGAAATTCGTTATAGAAAAAGGTTATAGCCATCTCAAATTCTGCGGATTTTTCAAAATACCCTGTATTTCAAAATTCACTCATCATGAGGAACTAATACAGGAAATATATCCATATAGATAGCAAATGATTATTATCGCTTTCACTGTAAAAAACATACTGTTAAAAAAAATAGGAATTTTTCATGAAATTTACAGCAAAAGCAAAATTATCAAGCCGGCGCTGGCGTCGGCGCTGCCATGAACGCCAGCGCTGGCGCCGGCGCTGGGGCATTTTTTCAAAGGAGGTCGGCGCCGGCGCTGGCGCCGGAGCCAAAATTTTTCAAGGGAGGCGCTCGGCGCTGGCGCTGGGGCCTTTTCTCAGAAAGGGTCGGCGCCGGCGCTGGCGCCGGCGCCGATCCCGACGCTGGAACAACACTGCCTAAATGGCTTCCCCCCCCTTTAACTCTCGCTATACAGTCAACTCTAAGTCAACAGTCAACTTTCTCTTTTCTGTAAAACTATATATCGATAGTTGACTTAATAAATATTTAATAAATATTCGCGTTTCTTATAAGAGCGCGGAGATATTTTATCTTGGTGCGAATGTTCACATTTAGCAACCCTAGTTTTAGGGCTTAAAACGGGCAGAAAACATGTTTTAAGTAGTGGAAGGGCAGTTTTTAAAAGTCATACGGGTTGTTGAGTTAGGAACTTGGATCGGTTTACTAAGCCTTGTCAAGATTTTATTAAATTTTATTATATAATTCAAACTAGTTACCTGAACGACAAGAGCAACACTTATCTGGGAATAAAACTCTTTGGTTCGGTTGCTAGTGAGCATATCCAAAGACCGCTTCATTTTTAAGTAAATTTTTATGCTCGTAAAAATTATAATAAAATGAGAAAGAACAACCATGAACGTAAAATAGGCGCCAAGCATTATAACGGCTTTTTTGTTTTGACCATTGTTATAAAATGTACAAAGCGTAAATAAAAATGTCAAACAAAGTGATACAAATAGCATGCTAAAATATCCACAAAGGCTTACTTGAATATTCCTGCAATATTTAATTTATATAGCTGCCATTATTGTTGTAAACTCGATACAACGTAACTTTTTGGCCGGTACCTTGAATTACGTTATAACGAGCGTTGACTGTATGCGTAATGAGGTACTTTTAAATTTCTGACTGTGACAACCTATTCGTATATAGGCAAATGACACACTATTAGCTCAGCCATCAGCCTCAGCCGGCTGATGGCTGAGTTCAAACTCAGCGAGCTCATCAGTGACGATACTACTCAGGTGGCAAAGTGGTTAAGAGTGCAGTGGCTGAGGATCTCAAGTTCGACCGTGTCTACCTATTTTTTTTAAGAATTAAAAATAAAGAAAAAAGGGCCGGTTGGTCAAACTTGACTGCATTCTAAGCCACTATACTAATAATTTACTTCAAATATATTTTGCAAAAAAATTAAAAATGTTTTTTATATTTTAAAGTCAGTCCTCGGCGAAATTGCAAGCTAAAGTACACTGTAGGACCTCCTCTTAACACCGAAATGGTGATTTTCATGTTGTGACACTTTAAACACACAAAAAAATTTCAGGACCCGGTCAATGTTTTTTTTACCAAATTTTGACTTTTTGCCTTGAGGGAGCATAACAAGTTAGAGCCCCTTAGCCATCAAAGGCAGCTATAGTGTTCTTGTAGTATTAGATCAGAAAAGTATTAATTATATTATGAGCTGAAAAAACTAAAATTACCTGCATAATGTTAAATATCGGTATATGAATTGTACAGGCAACGCCCAGTGAGAAAACACCGTAATGGTAATGTACACAATAAACATGATCGTACTTCCTGAATTATCAGAAGGGCTGAAAAACCCATATTGCAAAATAAGTGCTACACCTGAATCGACATATATAACCTATAAATTATGTCAGTATATCAAGGGAATGACTAAAAGATTATGAATTATTTTGAAAATGCGGTTGGACCACTATCCAGCGTTTCTCGTTACTGAAAACCTTGAGAATTGTGGCTAATATTTATAAATATACGAGTGATTAATTGTAATCACAAAATCAAACAGAGGAATTTTTTCACCAAAGAATATCCGCAGAAAATTTACCAAATTCCACATTTCTAAGCTAGCGAAAAAATATACTTTTCTTTAAGGAGCAGGCACCCGTTTATTTTCGTCTGCTCTATTAACTCCCCCCTTAACTTTGGGGACTTATATTTGAGCCTACATAAAATAAATTATGCTATCTATTGCGTTTTCTACCTCCTGCGAGCCTTACGGAGTGGAAGGGGGTGTCCTGACTTCCCTTGACGCTCTCTATAACGACTCTTAAAGGACCATGAAACTTGATAAGCACAGCAATTTGGAAATTTTGAATTCGCGCGGGACCACCCTAATTTTATCAATAATATTTTCGAATTGTTTTTTGTTTGCATGTAGAATTTTTTCAAAATATAGAACCGTTTACTAGTCGAGCCCAACGTTGCTCGACAGTGCCAGATCGGACGACTTATCTTGCTTTCACTGGGAGACAGGTTAGTTCGCCCCGTTTTTTTTCAAAATTTTTGATACTTTTTGCAATAAAAGTATTTTTTTATGAGAAAAATTTTTTTCTGGGGACCTTTAGTAGCTGAAATTTCCTCAGAAATCAGAATCAGAAAACAGAAATTTCAAAATAATTCTCGGTTGCTGAGATATAACCCAAAGTTGGATGGTCGTCATTTGAAAATGACAAGCACCTAACTTTGGGTCATATCTCAGCAACCGAGAATTATTTTGAAATTCTGTTTTCTGATTCTGATTCCTGAGGAAATTTCAGCCACTGAGAGTCCCCAGAAAAAAATTTTTCCAATAAAAAAATACTTTCATTGCAAAAAGTATCAAAAATTTTGAAAAAAAATGGGGCGAACTGACCGTACACCCTTTCACTGCACCATAATTACTTATATGAGCCTATGTTAAAAATTCACCCATAAATGAAATTCGAATTTTCAATGAACGCAAAAAAATAATTCAAAAACATTATTGACAAAATTAGGGTGGTCCGCGCGAATTCGAAATTCCCAAATTACTTCGCTTATCAAGTTTCATGGTCCTTTAAGGGACCTGCCAAAACCGAGTCGTTACAGAGAGCCTGGTAATGAAGAGCGTTGTTATAGAGAGTCGGCTGTAGTAGCATCCCAATGACTATCCTCCCTCCCTATAACCAGCTGAATAAATGTTAATAATAATGATGGGACGATAAAATTAAGGAGTGCCCAAGACCTGTCACTATTTCCAATTTTAGCTAAATTAGTTTTATTTAAAAATACAAAATAAACTAACTTGAATAACAGTGCTACTAACTGTCAAATAAATTATATCAATGACAGCTGTTTGCAAAAGAATCTTGCTGTAACTTTTCATTTCTTTTAAAGATTTAGCTAATATTAGCCATATCAGAAAAATATTTATAGCAAGTCCTAAAGTAATACATAAGCCAGCATTAACTCTGTAAACTAAAGCTTTCATTAAATTATTAAATTTTTTATCAGATTTTGATATTTTTTAGAATAGAAAACTTACTGCAAGGATGTGAGCATTACTCAAGACGAAATATTTTTACTCTTTGAAACGGCTACATACAATTTACTTATTCTTTATATATAGAAAACGGCCCGACTCAAGAACTTTAATCCATTTTTGTATTCTCGCAAGTTTTTAATTGGAATTCTTTTTTTCTCACCTTTAGTCTTTGCTTTCATTTTTGTTGCTATGGGTTTAAGTACACGGTTTTATTTTATTTCGCACCGTTTACAAAGTAGTGATTCGCCACCGAATCGGTAGCTGAGAAAATGCCACTCTAAATGCCACTTTTTTAAAAATCCTTCATTTTAACACTTAAATGGCCATAACTTGGCCATATACGACAATAGGTCCCATTTTTGCCTTGGTCCCCCCTGTTGATTTTTTTATATTTTTGCTTCTATTTTAACCAATTTTATTTTCTTCTTTCGGCGACACACTAACATTTATAAATTTTCACGGGTTGTTCAACAAACTTTCTGAAATAATAAATAAGAGGCTTCGGAGAAGTGTCTAGGTCTACTTTAAACACGAAGTGTTTGCTCAAACCCTAAATATTTCTCGCACCTGTCCTAATCAACTATCAGCTAGATTGCGAGATAGCAGAAAATAAATTCAAAAAATTACAAGAAATTTTTTTTTTCGAGAATAACAAAAGTCGGCTGTAAGAAAAATATAAATTTAGACAGAAAAATAAACAAAAATGATTTTTGTAATTTTTGTCAAAAATTTCATTATGTTGTAGGTGAAGTTGGCTTTTCGGGATACCGGGTTATTAGAGGGTGCCGGCCTAGTAGAGATAATGCGGTACGTTCTGAAAGATCGTATCAATAGAATTTGCGATTTCGATCGTAATGTTCGGGTGGTTTCTTTGTAAGTACGTAATAGATGTAAGCTTAATAAATATGCGAATTCCCGTAGAAAAATTTTAAAATCAACCCCTCCCCCCTAGACTGGTAAAATATCGATTGCTTATGCTCAATGAATTTTTATTCAAAAATTTCGATCAAAATCATTAACTTTTCAGGCGAAAATGTTCTGAAAAGTCTCCGCTGGTATCAAAATCTCATCCTGAATCCGAATCCGTTGAGATCAGATCAAAATAATTTTATGGGCTGATATATAGCTATTTTGAGTAGATAGACCAGGAATTTGGCACCATTTGCCTATTTTAGTAGATATCTCAGTCTATAAAAAATATTTCGATCTGATCTCAACGGATTTGAATTCAGGATGAGATTTCGGTATTAATTCACATTCCAAACACTTTCCAAAAAAAATTTATTGACCGTCGATAATCGATAGCCGTCCCTAGACTGACCTCTTGAACTACTGTTTTCGTTTAAGATGATGGAAAAAATTATTTTAAAACACTTTCAGTCTTAAAAATTAAAATATTATTATAAATGATCTTTCAAAAGTTCTTCGAAGTTACTTTTACGTATTTACCCGGTGAAACAGAAAAGCAAATTTGGCAAATGTGCCGGAGAATCCGCCAGTGGATTTAACATCACTCAATCCTAGTATGACCTCTGTTAATCTCCCATCTTCTGATAGTTCCCATCCCCTGACTTCTTTTACTAGGATTTAACAGTTAAGGTAATTTTCGATTTACAATTTCAAAATTTAACAGGGATTGGAATCAGGGTGGTGTTCTCAGCCGGCTGAGGCTGAGGTAAAATTTTTGACTCGGCTGAGGCTGAGTGAAATTTTTCAGGCCTCAGCCAGCTGAGGAAAATTTTTGCATCAAATTTTCGGCGTTTTGCGTTTATTTTAAACTGTATTTCTGACGAGTTCGAAGTGTTCAGTTAATAGAAAAGATTAAGTGATCAAATTTCCTTCCAGGCTGTCGCTTATTATTGAATTTCAGTCAGCCGGCTGAGTTTGAACTCAGCCGGCTGGGTTAACTCAGCCATCAGCCGGCTGAGGCTGAGGATAAGGCTGAGGTAAATTTTTTGAGCCGGCTGACGCTGAGGAAAATTTTTCAGACCTCAGCCGGCTGAGGCTGATGGCTGAGGTAATCATGAAGTATAACACCCTGGTTGGAATTTAATTCTTCATGGGAAATTAATAGAGGTTAATATTTTACAAAAAAAACTAGCTTTTGAACACTTTTCAACCACATGTGTTTTCTCTTTATTACAATTTTTACATTTGAACAAAAAATATATAAATAATATAGTTTAATTTGAAAGTATTCTGCTCAAACTATATAAGTGGAATACCGGCTGCTGCTTCTTCGGGAATTTCTTTCATAGAGACACGGAAGAATCCTGACAAGGGAGTTTTTAAATATGACTAATAAGTTTTAAAAATAAACTAACCGTTTTCTCCCCAAGAGCTGCCCCAAGTGTTCATATATGTCCAGTAAGGAGTGCCGCTTTCTTCTCCCAGCCAATCAATTTAGCGCAGTGTCCATAAAGCTCTTTTGTATGGGTCGAAGTCAGAGACTCATAAATACCTAAAAAATTTTGAGTATTACTTTTTGAAACTTGTTTGTAAACATTAATTTTTTCTGTTATCCCGACCTCCACTATTTTTTATCATAATTTTGAATCAATATAATTTTTCAAATTTTTAAACTATCCTTAATGGTTTTTTCTGTCTAATTTCTTTAGCTTTCTTCGAGTTTTTTTTGGCATAGTTACCTTTCAGATCATAATGAAGAAAAAGTGGAGGTCGGGATAACCTAAAGGCTACTTTTATAATTCCGCCATGCTCGGATTTTTTTAAAGTGACTCGAAATCACTTTCTGAACTCCTAACCCTAACGCTTTTCAAATGAAAATTTTCAATTTTGTCAAAAAAAATTGCCTCCCAACCTTCAAGGTAAATGGTCATTTTAAGTAGTGCTGCGCATTTGTGTTTTTGCGATGTTGCGATGCGATGTTTTTGGGTCCGAGGACTTGCGATGCGATTTTGCGATGTTTCAAAACTTTGCGATGCGATGTTGCGATGCGATGTTTAAGGCAAAATTTCGTGCGATGTTGCGATGTTTGCGATGCGATATATCACATCGCACGCAGCACTAATCATTACATCAGATGGATGTCGTTGCGATGTCGTTTCAGATTTGCGATGCGATGTTGCGATGTTTCAAAACTTTGCGATGCGATGTTGCGATGCGATGTTTAAGGCAAAATTTCGTGCGATGTTGCGATGTTTGCGATGCGCTATATCGCATCGCACGCAGCACTAATTTTAAGGGCGCTTTTGCACTTCAAGGGGGGGGGGAGCGAGAGCTGGGTTTTTTTTATTAAATATGAAAAGTTAAAAAAAGTAAAATTTTGACAAAGATTCTTTCTCAAAAAATTAATTTTTCAGTATGGCAAGCGTTAGAAAAAAACAATTTTACCATTTTCAGCGTATAAAATACTAAGGAGACTTTAAAATAGTGACAAGAAACCGCGAAGTGCACAAGGGCCATTTTAAAGTACTTTTTTGGGTCATTTTTGTAAAAATGTTTTTTTTAACAAAATTCAAATTTTTTTATCAGAAAGTGTTCAGAAGTGCTTCGTTCGGGTGGCAGCTATAGTAGTATAACCGAAAAGAATTAAAATATCTGATTCGTCACCTGATTTGTAATGCTGGAACTCGTCATAAACCACAAAACAAGCAATCATAGGCCCATTGAGCATTAGTTCTCGTTTGATAAGGGTTTGATAGTCAACTTAAACCAAAATTTTAATTTACTGTTATCAAAACATTTAAATTTACCATTGTTATTTTTCAACATTTCAGCCATCTGGTTCATTGTTTTGGAGTAAATGACATTGTTTAACAAATTTGGCTTGACCCAATATACTTTTTTGGCTTTGTTCAAATCTTGCTGATAAGTTTTGTCATACAACGGCTGACAATTGGACCAGCAAACATCATAGACACCTTGCTTGCCGTTGTAAGTGTCTATTGAGCATGGACTACCACAGCTGGGCGATTTTTCGTAGGGTTTGCAGCCTTCATAGCTACCATAACCTGCCCCTGTGACCAGACCATGCTCTTTCCAGTGCACAAATGAGAAAAGTGCCCACACCGTTCCTCGACAACTGAAAAAACATTTATAAATTGTTTTTGAATTTTTGTAAAAAAATTGAATTCACCCTCCGCAATGGGGACAACACTCAATAAGGTCTTGAGCCGAAATTTGCAAATGTCTTGAACCATTTGAATGTATACAAATTCTATCAGACATTACAGAAGTTGCGGAAAGTGCCTTAAAAAAGTCTTTTAAGGTTTATAAAATCAAAAATTCAAGATTTCAAGTAAGATTACTGAATGCGAATGTTCACGCGAATATTCGCGCGAAGATAAAATTATTATTAATATCTTCGCGCTCTCATAAGAAACGCGAACATTGATGAGAGTCAACTACAGTCAACCCTCGATTTAACGGCACCCAAAAATAGACCAATTTGGTCGGCGTTGACTAAGATTTTGTCAAAGTGAACTCTCGGTTTAACGGCACCTTCGATTTAACGGCCCCGAGCGCGGTCCTCAGGGTGCCGTTAAATCGAGGGTTGACTGTATCGATATAGTCACTGAAAAAGTTAGAGTTGACTATATAGTTATAGTTAGAGTTTACTGTATAGCAAGAGTTAGCTGTATGGCAAAAGTTGAATGTGCAGGATGGGCCAATTTTTTTGGAACACTTTAAACGATCATAACTTTTTTCTATGATAGAATTTCGAAATTCTGTAAACGCCATTCGACTCAGGATCAAAAAACAATTTTTTTGGTGCATGGAGCTCGAAAAAAAATTTTTGGTCAAAATTTTCGAATTTGCGTTGGTCCCCCCTGTGTTCTAAAAACGTCGATTTTTGCACAACAACAAGCAGTGGCAAAAAATCGACTTTTTAAGACCACAGGGGACCAAGGCAAATTCGAAATTTTGACCAAAAATTTTTTTTCGAGCTCCATGCACCAAAAAAATTGTTTTTTGATCCTGAGTCGAATGGCGTTTACAGAATTTCGAAATTCTATCATAGAAAAAAGTTATGATCGTTTAAAATGTTCCAAAAAATTGGCCCACCCTGTAAAATAACAGTTGACTGTATTGTCAAAGTTAACTGTAGAGTAAGAGTTGACTGTATTGCTAGAGTTAACTGTAAAACGCGAAAAAATCTTATGTTTTTTGAAAAAAGTGATGAGCTTGGTTATTTTATCATGATTAGTCGGTTGTTTAAGTGTTATAAACAACAATCAGTTGTTTATCATGCACCTGATGGTTTCAAACGCTAAAAGCCACTTTAGTTAAATCTTCGCGTACATTCGCAATCTCACGCAAATTTCAATTTTCGCACATATTTCAGCAACCCTAAGGTTTATTTTTGAATGTTATTTGTAATTTTACAAACAATAACATGTTAAAACTCGAAAAATACCACGAGCTTCGCAAAAACCAATTTGTTAGATGATTAAATAATGTGTTTTTGTTTTTTTTTTGAGATTTCAAATTCATAAGTTGACATGACCATTAAATGATACTTACCCAACATGAGCCACAGCCACCTTGGTTAACCACTCTATGCAAAGACTCACAGGTTGGCCATTTCTGCCTAGCGTCAAATTCGCGTGGAAGTGACATATTTTTAGAGAGGTCAAATATCTACAAATAAAGTTCTCAAACTACTAAAATGAGCTTCTGGTTCGTACCTTGTCTGTTCTTCTGTGTCCGCAAACATCTTAAATTATATTGCTTTATATTGCTGATAACATTTCGATAGTTTTAACTCCAATTCTCCGCCTTTTATATACCGTATTTCTTCTAATAAAAGCCCATGGGCGCTTATTTTTCAAACCATCAAAAATCTGAAAATTTTGGAGTCGAACTCGAAAATTTTGAGTGCTTAGCTGAAATCTAAAACGCGGAATCAGTAGAGCCCGTAGAAGTTAAGAAAACGCGAAAAACAGATCCGCAAAATTTTTGCTCTGGGCTGAGATATAGGTCCTCAAAGTTAGGGCGGGCGCTTATTAGAGTATGGGCGCTTATTAGAGGAAATACGGTAAAAATACGGTCAATATAATGCTTGCCTGACTTTTTGACCACTCATGAGTTTCAATGTTTTTTGTTAGAGCTTGCCTCATTGACTCTTGTCTACCATTTGAGGGTCACTAGCTCTGGATGCGAATTTGTTGTAAACAGCCTGAAAATATTTTTCATTACTTTTTACTCAAACCTAACTGTGAATGCTCACTTTCCATTTCGCCTTCGGATTGGAGTTTACGTCTGCGACTAGTTGCTGATGAAACTTTCTATCTAGGTGTGAGTGTGGTTCGTATCCTAGCTAAAACTGTTAGTTTGCAATAAAATTTAGAATAAAGTTTTTTTAACCTTATTTATAGTGTTTTGTGTAGCAGAATTGGGGTGATTTCTAAAAGGCGAGGATTGATGAAGACTTTCAGTATCTTCCTCATTCAAGTCTGGATCGCTGGTCGCAGACCACCAAGTCTCAACAATTATACAGCACAATATAACTATAAGTAGAATCAGGCCAAATAAGAGCACCTTAAATATCAATGAATTCAACAATTTAAATTTTGACTAATCTTTGAAATTTGAACATTTTAGGTATTTTTTAGCCCAAATAAAATATTTAGATCTTAGACTACTTGACACAGTCAAAACTGGATATATGGCCACTCCAAAAAAATTGATTTCCAATGTTCGACACTTTTAGACCCGTTTTTAATATCCATTATAAATTCTGTTTGGACAGTCTGTTCTTGAAAATTACAAAGATTCCGATCGCTAAAAAAAGCAACAGATATCGAACAGTAAAGAGTTAAACAGGGTATACAGACGGCGTAGGGGCTATTGGTACTTTTGTGCCATTCTGCTTGAATTCGCACCGCTCGAATTTCATTTATTTTCGGCTGTTTAATGCATTCCTTAAAATGGTTTTTTAATTAGCCGCCGCGTTAGGTGCACGTTAGCTTAGCGCATGCTGGACGCCACTGAAAGACGTCTTACTTACGGCAAAATAAAAGAAGCGCGAATTCAAAAAATGGCACAAAAAGTACCGAATGCCTACTTGGTGTATAATTAATTTTGTGCAAAGGAAAATAATGGCGTTCACCAGGGTGGTATCTTCAGCCGACTGAGCTCAAATTCAGCCATCAGCCGGCTGAGGCTGATGGCTGAGTTAAAATTTTAGGCCTGGCTGACGGCTGAGGCTAAGGAAATTTTTTGTAAGTCAACCGGCTGAGGAAAGTTTTGTATCAAATTCTTGGCCCTTTTTCTGGGTTTCCTGACGATTTTGAAGTGTTAAGTTAATAAAAGCCGTTCCTTGAGTGTACACTATAGAGGTTCGACTGTAGGTCGAAACTTGTGTGAACTCGAAAACGAACTTTTTGGTGCCAATATAACAAGGTTTGACTGTAATAATATTTTTGGATTTTTTTCATAAACAACCCCCACCTGAACCATTGATAAAGGAACCCTTTTTGAGGTAGACGAAGACTTCTTCAACATTTTGCCGCCTGTAGCCTGCATTTGTCCACTACTTTGTGGCGCAGCAATACACGTTCTGTGGTAGCTGAAGCAGCACTTAGAATCGGAACCACACCTCCTTGTCCAGCATTACCAGGAGCTATAATCACTTCCGTGTCCGATACACACGAAGGAAAAGTGTTTAGAGCTGAAAATCGGGTTGATAAACAGGCATTACGTGTTGCATGTTTAGGCAATATAATAAAGGTAATTGCTTACAAGCTGTCTCTGGCTCTTGCTCCCACATTTTCAGCTCTTTTGCTTATAGGAATAACAAAAGCAAAATCAATATAATGGTTTAGTAAAGGTTTAAAGCAGCAGTAATAAGTGTTTAGCTAATAATGCCATATTCACACCTGTAAACGGAAGAATAATAAAATATTTCATTACCCTTAAGCTGCAATTAATGAAAAAGTTGTGGAATTAATAAATTTTCAAAATAATTTTTTTTTATATAAACAATGGCGGTAGAGTGGCCCCAGTTAAGGTGGCCCCTGAAAAAAAAACTACCTTAGTCCCCTGTTGACTTTTTTGAATTTTTTTTCCCAAAAAGTCTTAAACGTGTTTATTACACTTTTTAATCATAATTTTTAATTTTGGGGTAAATTTTTTGGTCAAAAAATTTTTCGAATTTTTTTTTAAGTTTTCTTCTTTGCCACATTTCTCAAAATCTTCTGCAGATTGTGTACTCGGCCAAGGGTTGGCCACTTAACGGCCAAGATTAACATACTCCACATTTCAAAGGTGGGGGGATTGGGTGAAGAAGGAACAGCGGGACCGAGGCAAAATTTAAAAAAATCAAAAAAGATCAACAGAGGGGATTGAGGCAGTTTTTTTTGGGGCCACCCCAACACATATAGAGCCAAACGTTTCATGGTATTTTTCATCAGTTTGATTCTAAGCTGTAACTTTAGGCTAAGGAAATAAAAACTTTTTGGCTTCAATCTTCTGATGCCAAAATTACGGGCAAGTTTTCAAAGTACAGGGTGAGTCACAAAAAACTGGTGCAATTTTAATTTTTTTTGCTTCAGTTATATTTTCGATCTTTTATTTACGAACGGCGCATAACCATATATATACCAAAGTGTAGACAAGACTCTTAGCTACATTTTAGTATGAAAAAAAGTGAAGCGCACTTTGTAAAATATAGATAAACAACACAATTGCGCAAAAACCAAAATTTTAAAATCACACCAGTTTTTGTGACTCACACTGTATAACTCTTTTGCATCTAATTTTTTGCACCTCTGAAAATATTTCCTTGGCTCTTTGAACATGAAATAAAGCTTGGATTAAAATCAGTATTTTGAGCTTTATTAAACTGAAAAAACGTCTACACAATTTACACAATTTCAGCATGATAAGGCTTTTTATACACAAAATTAACCCCTAATTTCATATTCGAAAAAAACTAGCGCTGGTCATCAATAAAATTCTCGAGATATTCACCGTTTTTTTCTTGGGCAAAATTTAGATTTTGCCCGGTATATTAGGAATCGGGCAAAATCTTTTTTTGTATTTTACGACAAATTCTACAGTTATTAACGTAAAGTTATCGAAGCACAGCTATCATCCTAGTCAGTTTTCTCCGTGGATAGCTGTTCGTTAAAATAGCGAGTATAATAAACGAAAAACTTCCACAGTTATCGACGTACAGTAAGTAATTAACAAATAATATTATCGCCAATTTGGACCGCGAAAAAAGATTTTGGCCGAGAAATTTCTCAAAAAAATTTGCCCGTGCAATAACCCAACACCAGAAAAGACTTGTTGTAGTTCCAGTTTATTTATTAAATACTGACTATTCCTATAGGCTAAACTAGTCGACAGAATGTGTCAGTCATGAGTGGATTAAACTGGCCAAATACTGGTTAGAGCACAGCAAAGAATTAAGCCTAGGAGCAAAACAGATGGGCAACTGGTGCTTGGTCAAATACACTTTATATCTCTCTTTATTACAACTTTAAGCCGACAAACTTTAAAAGTAAGGTGGCTTAGGTGACTTTTATGGCTACTTTTTCACATCCACCACTACTTCACTTCATATTTTTTTCATATATTCTGTTCTCTTATCTCAGACGTTTTTCGCACTGTTTATAGCTGAGATTTTTCTCTATCGATTGAGTGGTCAAACAGTAGTTGTTTGGCTGGGGAGAGGGGGATAACGGTCACCTCAAAACTGCTTTTATAAATAATCTTTTTCTTGTTTTAGATGTTTTAGCTTGTTTTACCGTATATTCTTCATTAATCACCCACTCTCTAATAAACCCCACTTTCTGATAATCCCCCACCTCACGGACCTCATATCTGAGTCTAGAGCAAACATTTCACAAATCTGTTCTCTGCGTTTTCTTAATTAGCACGAGCTCTCCTGATTCCATTTTTCAGACCTTGGTCGAATGCCCGAAAATTTCAAAATCGACCTCAAATTTTTTCGATTTTTTTGGGGGTTGAAAAATAATCCCGTGTGGGATTCTGATTACCATTGGGATTAATAGAGAATATACGCTATTTATTATTTGAATATTTATGTACAGCTACTGGAACAGCTATTATGTAGTCTTGTGCCGACTACTTATTAGTAGTAAATAACAGACCACTAAGGGCCCACCAACTACCGCCCTTCTTCTCCCCCCCCCCATCTGTAGCGCAGCTCGAAAGCTACAAGACGTATTTCACAGAAAAATTTCAAAAAATCTGAGTGTTGAGATATGGATTTAAAAAAAATCAATTTCTTTAAAAAATGACCAATATCCGAAAAAAAAGTAGGAGAAACTTGGATTTTAGTTATTTTTTAAAGAAATTGATTTTTTCAAAAAAGCCATATCTCAACAATCAGAATTTTAAAAACTTTTCTGTGAATATACGTCTTATAGCTTTCGAACTGCGCTACAAGATAGAACTAAGCTGTTGTTAAAATTATTTACGCGATGCCTATTAACAACCTTCGAAAGCTTTGGGGTCAACATTGACCCCAGACGTAAAAGATGCTAATATTTTTTCCCGCAGTCCTAAGGTTAAAAATAATTTTTGAGAAAATCACACCAACTCCACTCTTTTTAGCCAGTTTTCTACCTCGGTGTTTTCAGTGCAGTTTTACCTCACATTTAGTTCTATTTCTCAAAAATTATTTTTAATCAGGGTGTTGACCATTCATCGATAGATAGAGGAAAATCTCCGCTACAAGATGCTGTAAAATCATCTGAGGTACGAAAACAGAATATTGGAAAAAGAGGTATGTGAACATTTTTTTTGAAGCTGAAAAAAAATTTCCACGGTGGTTTAATAGAGAAAATACCGTATAAAATAAATTCACGATTAATGAGGGTGCAAATCTTACTCAAAAAATGGTGGTTTTTTTCTGAGTCGGGAAAATTTTCTTTTAAATTTTTGACTGAATTTTTTTTCAAAAGTCATACAAAAAGTTTGAATAAAGAGTTATTATCTGTAAAATCTTATTTACACTTTTTGCTAGCCATCAATGAGCGAAAAAAAAGAACACTTCACAAATACATGTTCAGCTAATTACTTTTAGTAGCTTGCTTGTTCAAACAATTCTTACTAGTCAAGTAATGGCAAAAGTGCTGAAATTAACAAAGCTGTGCAAGTAAATAGAAAAAGAGTTGAACAGATCCACCGTTCTGCTTTTTTTACTGCTAATTTGAGATGTCGAAAACCAAATACTCAATCTAGTAGCGAAATTCAACCTGTGTAGAAAAAATTTTAATTCAGATTTATTTCGTTCATACATAAAAAAAGTTGAAAATAGGTCAAAAAATTGATACTACAATCGAATATTTTGCTACTACAGGGTGCATGGGCGTACCCAGACTTATCTGACGATGAGGGGGAGGGGGGGGGGGCTAAATAAGCTAAAAATTGACAGGAAGGGGAAAGCAAAAAGGTAAAAAGGCTAAACAAGGCTTAAAGACTAAATAAAAGCTAGAAAATTCTGACAGGGAGACGGGGGGGGGCTATAACCCGGCTAGCACTCTTTTTGGCTTAGTCTTCCTGTGGTTATGGTCTTGCCCATCCATCTAGAAAACATGCACACACATAACAAAACCACAGAGTAGATCAAGCGAAAATCGAGTTTCTGACATTATATAATAAAAATATAAGGAGGGTCGTTTTTGGCATGACCACCGTTTGAAAGTAGTGTGTGAAAATATATCATACTATTGAAAAAACAGTATCAGAGTGTCCATACAAAAATTTCATGAAATAATAGGGAACTAACAAAATATTAGGCTTTAAAAACGGGTCATCATCCTTAGCACTTTAGCCATTGGCAAGCAGCTCTCAGAGCTTGTTTTTTGGTTCTTTTTCTTCAAATTCGCTAGTCAGCCGGTTGCATTTGCTCTCTCGAGGGAATGAGCAGGCATGCCTAATGAAAATAAGCGAAAGTGGCCATGCCCTCCTTTCTCTAGGCAAATAAACAGGCATAGCAGATAAATGCATACTAGCCTCTGGCAAGACAAAAGAGAAAAATGACGGCTCGAGAGAAACAAATAGCCATGTAGGTAGAGACAACGCAAATAAATTTCTAGTTACAAGAAAGCCGGCTTAAAAAGAGTGTTCGCGACTGAATTTGCAGGAAGGATTCGCTTTTTTCTGCTTCCTTATTATGAGTTGAGTGTTAGAGTAGATGTTTGCCTTGAAGGTGTTCTAAGAAAAAGCAAGAGTTTGTTAGGTATGCAAAAAAACAGTGAATAATTTAAAAGTTGAGGGTGGAATAGGATATAGCCTTGTTTAAAATAGTTGAAGTGAAACTTTTTTGGGGCTTGCCATAAATGAATTTCATTTTTAGCCACAATCAACTTTAAGATTCACTGACTTGAAAGCCTTGAAATAGTCGCCCCTACCTATTGAAAGTTGACAATTTTTTTTATATTTTTTATGTTTGAACAAATTACACACACTTAGCTAAATCTCTATAAACCGGCACTGTGAGAAAGCTTTCTGGTTTGGTTTATCTACAAAGAAATTCAACAGTATTTACACCAAATAAACTGGCATTTTCAAAAAAGTAGCTCCTTGAGCTTATTCCCACGGGTACCGGTTTATAGTCGACTGAAGTAAAAATTTGAAAAGGGCACTAGTGTCATAAACCCTCACCTCCACAGGCGTGCCAATGCGGGGGGGGGGAAGAGGGCGGTCTAGCGGGGCTATAGACTCCACCTTCATGATTTTTAGCCTGTTGACTCTTACTGTCAAAAAATCCTGCTTACGCCTATGCTCAATAATTTAGGCTCACATCCGTAGGGTTTAAGCTTAGGGCCTGGCCAGTACTAATATCAATTTTTAAACAAAAATTCGAAAAGGGCGGTTTAAGGTATTCCTGAAAAATGATGGAGGGGGGTAGGTGTTGTACATGACACGAGCTTCTGAAAACGAGCAATTTCTCTTTTTACTGTTGTGGGTCTAAACTGCGCAACTTTTCAAAAAACCTCTGCTCAAAATCCCTGCATTCTGGTTACGAAAAAAGAAGTATTGCAAAAAGTCTCCCACACATGATCTAATTATTAATCATTATTGAAAAAACCTAAAATATTATGTGAAAAAAATTTCGAACAAAATCGGGAATTTTTTGGGGGACTATGTAAAAGCAAGACTTTATTTGAACGGCCTGTAAGTAATGTGCTACACAACAACAGTTGTGTTTTTTCAAACACAGTCGACTCCCTCTATAACGTACCCCATCTATAACGAACGATTTTTTTTCGGTTTGGTTGAATTATTTAGGGCAAATCACCCTTATAGAAAAAAAACTCCTTTTTCGTAAAAGCTAATTGATCTCGGTGTTCCGGGCACTTTTTTGGAAAAATTTGCACATTGTCTTGAGCAACTTTTCACGGGGAGTATGTAAAAAATTTTTTAGCTCAACTTTTTTTTTTTCAATTTTTCAGGGCAAAAAAAATTTTTTTTCTTTCGATTTTTTGAGGGTGTTCCGAAATTTTTACGGAGCTGGACTAAGCAAAAGGGCACATCTCCAGAATGTCAGCTTTGAAATAAAAAAAAGCTTGGGTCGAAATGATAAGCGGAAATTAAAAATGCCAATGTGACAAGATTGCTACTCAGGAAAAAAAAACTCAAAATTTTGAATTCGCGCCAAAAACTGAAATTCGTTTTTTTGGCGCAAAAGGGACGTGTTAAAGGCTGTTTCAGGCCAAATTTTCATGCTGAATACAGAAAAATAAAATATTAAAAAAAAAGCTGAAAAAAATAAAAATAAAATTTTTCCACAAAATCAGCTTGGTCCCCCTATGATTTTTGGAAGAAAAATTCCAAAATAGGCCAAAACAGGGTTTCCATTCAAGAAAGTGGTCTTGCACATTTTTCAAACTGGCCTTTAGAATCCCATTTTACATGAGGAATGTTCAGGTCGTTTTGGCTAAAAACGTGACTTTTTAGGTCTTACCACGAAAGTCATTTTTGGCCCTTCTTTGTCCACCTGCTATTACCTATACAGAATAAAACCCGTTTTTTTTCGTAAATGTCTTTGTTCGGTATGTTCCGGGCACTTTTTTCCAAAAATTTTTGCACATGTCTCGAGCAACTTTTCACGGGAGATGGAAAAATTTTTTTTAGCTCAACTTTTTTTTTCCAAATTTTTCAGAGCAAAAAAAATTTTTTTCTTTCGATTTTTTGGGGGTGTTCCGAAAATTTTTCGAAGCTGGGCTGAGCAAAAGGGCACATCTACAGAATGTCAGCTTTCAAACAAAAAAAATTTGGGTCCGAATGATGAGCGGAAATTAAAAATGCCAATGTGACAAGATTGCTACTCAGGGAAAAAACTCAAAATTTTGAAATTCGCGCCAAACCTGAAATTTCGTTTTGGCGCAAAAGACGTGTTAAAGGCTGTTTCAGGCAAATTTCATGCTGATACAGAAAAAATAAAATATTAAAAAAAAAAGCTGAAAAAAAATAAAAATAAAAATTTTTCCACAAAATCAGCTTGGTCCCCTATGATTTTGGAAGAAATTCCAAAATAGGCCCAAAACAGGGTTTCCATTCAAGAAGTGGTCTTGCACATTTTTCAAACTGGCCTTAGAATCCCATTTTACATGAGGAATGTTCAGGTCGTTTTGGCTAAAAACGTGACTTTTTTAGGTCTTACCACGAAAGTCATTTTTGGCCCTCTTTGTCCACCTGCTATCACCCTTATAGAAAAAAACTCCTTTTTCGTAAAAGCTAATTGATCTCCGTGTTCCGGGCACTTTTTTGGAAATTTTTGCACATTGTCTTGAGCAACTTTTCACGGGGAATATGTAAAAATTTTTTTAGCTCAACTTTTTTTTTTCAATTTTTCAGGGCAAAAAAATTTTTTTCTTTCGATTTTTTGAGGGTGTTCCGAATTTTTACGAGCTGGACTAAGCAAAAGGGCACATCTCCAGATGTCAGCTTTGAAATAAAAAAAAGCTTGGGTCGAAATGATAAGCGGAAATTTAAAAATGCCAATGTGACAAGATTGCTACTCAGGAAAAAACTCAAATTTGAATTCGCGCCAAACTGAAATTCTTTTTGCGCAAAAGGGACGTGTTAAGGCTGTTTCAGGCCAAATTTTCATGCTGAATACAGAAAAAATAAAAATTATAAAAAAAAGCTGAAAAAATAAAAATAAAATTTTTCCACAAAATCAGCTTGGTCCCCCTATGATTTTGGAAGAAATTCCAAAATAGGCCAAAACAGGGTTCCATTCAAGAAGTGGTCTTGCATTTTTCAAACTGGCCTTAGAACCCATTTTACATGAGGAATGTTCAGGTCGTTTTGGCTAAAAACGTGACTTTTTAGGTCTTACCACGAAAGTCATTTTTGGCCCTTCTTTTGTCACCTGCTATCACCCTTATAGAAAAAAAACTCCTTTTTCGTAAAAGCTAATTGATCTCGGTGTTCCGGGCACTTTTTTTGGAAAAATTTTTTGCACATGTCTTGAGCAACTTTTTCACGGGGAGTATGTACAAAATTTTTTTTAGCTCAACTTTTTTTTTTTTCAATTTTTTCAGGGAAAAAAAATTTTTTTCTTTCGATTTTTGAGGGTGTTCCGAAATTTTTACGGAGCTGGACTAAGCAAAAGGGCACATCTCCAGAATGTCAGCTTTGAAATAAAAAAAAGCTGGGTCGAAATGATAAGCGGAACATTAAAAATGCCAATGTGACAAGATTGCTACTCAGGAAAAAAACTCAAAATTTTGAATTCGCGCCAAAACTGAAATTCGTTTTTGGCGCAAAAGGACGTGTTAAAGG